>CAUYPO010048027.1:0-42047 GCA_963574435.1 Cheirogaleus major
ACCTCAAACTCCTGGGCTCAAGCAATCCTCCTGCCTCAGCCTCCCGAGTAGCTGGGACTACAGGCATGCGCCACCATGCCCGGCTAATTTTTTCTATATATTTTTAGTTGTCCAATTAATTTCTTTCTATTTTTAGTAGAGGCGGGGTCTCACTCTTGCTCAGGCTGGTTTTAAACTCTTGACCTCGAGCGATCCTCCCGCCTTGGCCTCCCAGAGTGCTAGGATTACAGGCGTGAGCCACTGTGCCCCAGCCTCACAGCCTCTTTCCTTCTCCTGCCCCCTCCTCCCTTCCAGAACCTACCCAAAGTCACCAGGGCCCCGCCCACACCTCTGACTGTCCAGCCTCCTCCTCAGGCTCTCCTGGCCAGCCTGGCCTGGAACCCGCTGCCTCAGGAGAATCCACAACCTCGGGCCTGAGCTCCAGGACCCTCACAGGCCCTATCTCCTGGAGGGAAAGGCTGAGAATCAGGCCTGCCTCCCCTCCCCCAAGGCTCCCCCTCCCCTGTGAGGGAAAATGTCAGATTCCCTGTCTCAGTGGCGGCAGGCGGGTTGGAGGGGGAGTGATTCAGCTGCTGCCTCAAGAGTGCAGAGCTAGAAGAGCTTTTCCTGCCATTACCCTGGGAGGGAGAGGCTGGCGCGCTAATGGCTTCAATTACCACTCAGACAGGGATGCTGGGCTGCGGGGCCTGGCTCGACACAGCCAGGACAGGCTCACCCCTGCCAGCTTGTGCAGGGCACCCCCACCTTGTACCCAACCCCCCAGGGGCAGTGTGGCCTCAGCCACACTAGGAACAGTAGCCTTGCTCCTGCTGCGGAAGCAGGGTATAAAGGGCATGAGGCAGAAGTGGCTTCAGGGTACTCCCAGAGGCTGAGGTGGAGGTGCCCCAGGAAAAGGGAGCAGAGTGTGAAGGAAGCTGGGCCTCGTGTGGAATGAGGCAGGGGCAGAGGGCACAGAACAAACAGACTTGCAGGCTTGGGCTCCTTTTTAGGGATGCACAGATCCCTCACTCGAGCCAGGTCACCCCAAGCAGCCCTCAGCCACTCACTGAAGAGCCCAGCTCAGGTAAGCACGTGTGTGTGCACGTGTGACATGGGTACCTGGGTAAGCACGTGTGTGTGTGCGCGTGTGCGCACGCATGTATGACATGGGTAAGAGGTCCAACTTTTATTCTCCAGCCCCCAACAGACTTCATCCTCTCCCTACCCCTCCTCGGATTCTGTGGTGGCCTCTCAAGAATGGCCCTGGCTCCCTGCTGCCACCCCACCCCAGAGCTCCAGTTAAGCCATCCTTTCGCCCAGTTCCTGCACACATCCCAGCTTTCCTGGCCCTCCTAGGTGGGGCAGGGAGGGGTAGGGATGGTCACAGTTTGACTCCTTGCCTCTGGCCCCGCCCAGGAACTCCTTTCTGTCAAGCCCAATGCTGGTCAAGGTTACACAAACCAAGAATAAGTCAGCGTTTTGTCTTCATGGTGCTGTGTTTCAGGAGCGGGAAGGGCCCACAGCTCCACCCCCTCCAAGGGAACACGGATAGGCCAGGGACCTACCCCACACTCTCCCCAGCCTCATCAGACACCTCCCACACCTCAGAAGCACAAATATATACTGCTGACCCCTGACACAGAAACCCTTATGCAGGAAGGCCCCCCCGAATGCAAGTGTGAGTGAGTCCTCCTCACCTAGGCCCTGAGAGACTACTTCAGTCCTTTAAAACTGCGGTCCCTAACCTCCAGGCCATGGCCTGGTACCAGTCTGGCCTGTTAGGAAACGGGCCTCATATCACTGCCTGAGCTCTGCACTATGCACACCCCCTCAAAACACCCCACCCCACCCATCCCTGGTCCAAGGAAAAATTGTCTTCCATGAAACTGGTCCCTGATGCCAAAAAGGTTGGGGACGGCTGCTTTAAAAGGTAAAGCTGACCAGCGCAGTGGTAAAGGCAGGAGAACTCCCAAAACAGAGGATCTGGGGCCTAGGGAGATTTGGGGGAACCTCTTTTCCAACATTAACAAACAGGCCCTGTTTCCCAATCTCAGAGCCTAAGAAGATGCCCTCTGGGACATGTGGCTCTTCAGCCACCTCCCAAATGCCAGGGCAGGGCAGATGGCTCCCTGCTGGGGCAGATGCCAGTAGGAGGGAGGGCAGTGCTGAAATACTTGCCCCCAGGCCACAAGTGGGGAAACTGAGGTCAGGAGTGGCAGGGAAGAGCCTGAGGACTCTCAGCCATCTGTGCTCCTGGCCCAGGGCCTGTGCTCTGGATCCTGTCGCACAGGCAAGTCCCCCCGTGGGAGTGGATGGTGAGGGCTGCACACCTGGATGGTGTCAGGCAGTGTGGAAACAGGCTACCTTCAGCTCACATGCCTAAGTCTCAGGATGTGTGGCTTCTAGCCCAACAGCAGCTACCATTCACACTGGAATCCTGGGAAGTGCTTAACCACACTGTATTTAATGCTCCAAACCAGTGTGGGCAGTAGGTACTACATCCCTGTTTACAGATGGAGCAAATGAGGCTCAGAGGCACAGTTACTGGCCCAAGGTCACACGGTGAGTGAATGGTCCAGAGTCCTTGCTCTCAACCACTGTCCTCCATGGCCCCTCTAAACTTGTAGAACCTACAAACTCACTTGAGACACACAGATGCAAAAGAGTTACTGAATGTGTGACTCTTTGCGTGAACACATAAAGCCACAGCATAAAAATGGCCAATGTGAAAAGATGTTCAACTGTTCCTGTAATCAAAGAAATGCAAATTAAATTGAGATGTCATTTTTTGCCTATTAACTTGGCACAGATATTTTTTAATGGTAATTACGATTGCTGGTAAAGATGTGCAGAGAAGAGACCCTCTCATGCTCTGTTTGGCAGGAGTATAAACTGACACAATTTTCTGGAAATATTGAAAGGCTTAAAAATGCATGTGTCCTTTGACCCAGAAATTCCACTTCCAAGAATCTAGATTAAGAAAATAATCAGGAAGGTGAACACATCTACCTGAAAGGATATGTACTGCACCTTGTTTATAAAAGCAAAAAACTGGGAACAACGTATGTGTCCAACAATAAGGGAATGGCTGAGTAAATCAGCCATTGTGACAACTTACTCATAGCCATTAAGAATAATGATGCAGAAGAATATTTAATGGCATGGCAAGAAAGATGTTCACAATGTTTTTTTTTTTTTAAAAAAAGCAGTCTACAAATCATTGCGTAGTATGTGATCCCATTTCTGTTATACACACACAAATAACCCATATGCATGCACAGACAATGGGCCACAAGGAAATAACCAAATATTAATAGTAGAGGTAAGAAAATGAGCCATTTTAATTTTTTCCTTTGTGCTATTCTATACTTTTCAGTTTTACAACAGTGAACAGGTATTAGTATTGCATTTAAAAAAAGAAAGCAACAATCAATGCTCCATTTTAAAAATAGAGACACATTCAGACTGATGACTCCATAGTAGTTGGGGTCTGATCATGTCACTCCCAACCCTGTCCTGTGTTTGTGGCTTCCTATGCCTCCAGGAAAGTGCTCATTTCTCAGCCTGATCCCGTGTGATCTGCCCTCCAGCCTCTCCAGACTCATGCTGTATTGCTCGTCATACCTTCTTCCTCTGCTCTTCCAGCTTCTGACCCCACCAAAAATCCAAACTGAACTACTCAGCATTCTCTGAAAGCTCCATTCTCTCCTGCCTCTGGGCTGGGCACATGCCTAGCAGCCAACTACTGCCCCCATCCCCCGGGGACTCCCACTTGTTCTCAAGGCCTGGCTCACACACAGCTCCCCCCTCCTTGGCTGCCCCTACAGGACCTATTGGAGATGAGCATCTTGAGGGTGGTGCCCAGGTCACATGATCCTCTGGACTTCAAGGCAGTCCAGGTACTATTTGTGAATCAACAGAGATGCCACCAAGTGAGAAAAAACACTAAAATACACATACAGAGCCCCAGCCCCCAGCCTGGGCCCTTGCTCACAGGGGCAACAAGGAACACACCTGATGCCTATAGCCAGGCTCCAGGTGAAAATTACAATTACCACAACTATATAACCCATAGGATACAGAGCTGCAGCTCCGTACCTCAAGTCAGACCCCAGACCCCACCCAAGCAATGACCCAGCTCTGCAGGAGAATACAAAGCCTCCGTGCATACAGCTGGCCTCAGCATAAGCCAAACAATCCAGGCCAAAACCAAGGACATGCCATGCCTGTCCACCACTGACTTTCACTGACCCCAAGATGGCCAGTCTTCCTTTCTGCCAAATGCACACAGGCCCAGGGCAAGGCCAGGGCCGGCTGACTCTCCCCACAGTTCAATCTACCAGCCCACCATGCCATGGTGTCTCCCTGGCACGTACCTTCAAGCACTGAGAGCTTGGCACTAGTGTTGATCTCTCCCAGGCTGTTGGTGGCTGTGCACTCATAGATGGCTTCATCTCGCTGTACCCGCAATGGCTGGATCCGAAGCACTGAGCCTGCTCCATCATCAAACTCAATTACCTGTCAGAGGACAGACATACGGTCACAGCCTGCTCAGGACATGGGGGGCTGCTCAGGGTCAGGTGTCCTCCCACATCCTAAAGGTCCACAAGGAGGGAGACTAAGAGGAGAGGCTGAGCCCTGAGTCCTGCCTACCCCTGCCCACCCGAGGACTCACCTCAAAGCGCTGGGAGCTGACTTTCTTCCCCTTCTTCATCCATGTGATGCGCGGCTTGGGTTCCCCTGTGGCTTGGCACACAAAGGAGGCTACCCCTCCCGACAGCCCAGTCTGGTCCTCAGGGACCTTAATGAAGACAGGTTTGCCTGGAAGAGATGGAGGCACCAAGCCATCATGGCATGGTCACTATAGGCACAGCTAGCACTACAGGTGGCAGTCATGGGGGCAGGCAGGGGTGGAAAGACCTACAGAGAAAATAATGACACCTAAAGCTTATACAGTACTTAATATGTGCCAGGCACTGTTCAAAAAGCTTAATACTTATTAACTCTTTTAAGCATACGAGGTGGGTGCTATAACTTCCTCTGTTTGTAGAGGCACACAGAGGTTAAGGGGTTTGTCCAACACGACATAACTGGTAAGTGGCAGAGCTGAGACCCGGCCTAGGCGTTCTGAGTCCGTAGTTCAGACTTTAACTGCTACACTTTTGGCTCCCACCCCCAGTCAATTCCAAGCTCTGGGAGCAAAGCATGCTGGAGAGCTGCCAAGAAGAGCCCCAGCATCTTCCTGAGCCTTGTCCTCCCTCACCGCTCTCCACTTTGGTGATGGCACCTCCATCCACTCCACGGCTCCAGCCAGGAACCATGACTCCTCCTCTCCCCTGCCCCCACATACCAGCAGTCCCAAAGGCCTACATTCCAGCTCCTAAGTATCTCTGGACGTCTTCCCAGGTGAATGCTTTCCTGTAAATCTGCCCCTCCCCACCGCTGCCCCCACTGACTTGGTTATTGCCTTCTGACAGTCTCCCCAAGAGTCCACAGGGAGGCAGGGGGAGGGAAAGGAAGGAGGGCGCTCAGACACTGCACGTCACCTTGGTCACATGCCAGGCCCAAGCCATAGCACCTGTCCCTAAGAATCCCACCACCCAGGGTCACAAGACTAGAGAAACCCCCGGCTCATTTAGATGTAGCAACACTTCGTTAACCCTGACAGCAGATCCATTTCCTATTACTCAACTCAATGAACAGCTCCAGAAAGGGCTAATACCGTGAGAAATGACCTTTCAGATCACCTGTGCAGTGCCCATGAGCCCAGGCCCAGCCTGGTCCTTGGCACAGAAACGGGTGCAATGACGAGTCTTTCCCCAAGCACCCACTTGCCACCAGGCACTTTATCTCATTTAATGTCCTTCATTGTTATTACCCTCAGTTTACAGACTCAGAGAGGTCAAGTCACTTGCTTAAGGTTACACAGCCAGAAAGTGACACATCTGGGACTTGAATTCAGACCTGTTTGACTCCAAAACACCTGAAACAAAACAGTTCACATGGGATTGTTGGGGGCTTTGTCAAGAGCAGAGTGAGTGGAGTGGCGGGAGCCGAAGGCAGACCAAAGAGAGAGTGGAGCGCAGAGTACAGGTGACCATGTAAGGAAGACTGGCTGTGACTGGGAAGGACAAACAGCAGCTGCAGAGTAAGAGAGCTGGAGGGAGGTTTGTGAATTTTTTTTTCATTTTTCCTTAAAGATAGATACAAAAGACAGTGTTTAAATACTGATGGGGAAGAGCCGGCAAAGAGGGAGAGGTGCCCATGCAGTGGAGAGAGAAGGATGGCAGATGGGGCACAGTCCCTGAGGAGGAGAGGGTCCAGGGGACCAGAGTGGCGAGTGACAGCTGCAGGTACATAGAGCAAGGAGGGAATGTATGGAGCAGCCCAGGGCCCAGTGGGCTCTGGAGGTTGTGTGTAATTATTAAGCAAGTCATTCACCATCTCTAAGCCTCTGTTTTATCGTCTGCAAAATACGGGTAGTGACACAGGGCCTGTGCAGACACAATGTGGTATCTGTAAACTGCTCCACACACATGGGCCTTCCATGAAGGCAGCCATCCCTCTCATTATCAGCCTCACAATAATCCCACGAGGTTGGTAGTATCATCATCTCCATTTTAGAGACTGGGAAATCAAGGCTCAGAGAGTGGGAGGACTGACAAGTCAGAGTGATGTGGGGTGGAGCCAGGATTTGGCCTTCTAAATCCTAAGCTCACAATGGGGTACCTACAGCCTCCCCAGGGTGGGGACTTGGGACCCACAACTGCGCTCTAGGAGTGCCTAGGGCAGGCGCAGGCAGTGGGCTCAGAGAAGCCAGGGCAGGCTGGGCAGAGGGGGAGCCTTGGTGGGGAAACACATACAAGCCCAGTGGGGGCCAGAATGACCTGGGGACAACAGAAAGGTTCCAGAATCCTCCAGTTTGCCTTGCCCTTCCCCCAATTGCCCTCTGAAGGAGGCTCAGACTCTTTCAGTCTGCAGTTGTCTGCAAAGCCTGCCTCTGTTTGCTGCTTCTTTTAGACAGGCCCTCTCAGATGGGACTCTCCCACCTGGGCTCCACGGGGAGTGTCTCCTGCCTTCTACCCTCCCACACTGTGCACCCCTCCCCATATCCAAGGCCCTCCAGACAGCAGCTCCCAGCTCACCATCTGCACTGCAACACCCCAGTCTAGACACCACCTTCCCGTGACTGGGCACCCCCTGGCCTAACAAGCTGGGGTTCCTGCCTCCAGTCTACTCTCTACTGAGCATCCAGAGCAAACTGACCACTTCCCCTTGATCAAAACCCTCCAAAGGCCTCTTATCACTCTCAAAACAAGATGTAAACTCCTATCACGGCTGACAAAGCTCTGCCAGGTCTGACCCAGCCACTATCCCAGAGCCCTGGCCTGAGGTCCCCTGAAGAAGCAATGTTTCCTGTGGCCTCAGGGCCTTTGCACAAGCTAAGCTGTTCCTTCTGCCCAGAACCTCCACCATTACCTCTTTACTCATGAACTCCCACTCACCTTTCTGACCTCAATTTAAACATAATCTCTTCAGAAAGGCTTCCCTGATCCTCCTGCACACCCCCATTAGTTCAGCTCCTGGTATTATGCTCCCTGGTAACTCCTCCCACCTCCTAGAGCCCTGTTCACAGTGTTAGGTAAGAGTGGGAGGTTGTTTGCTCATGGTTTATTATGTACACATGTGAGGTTATTATTTTTTGGACATTTTTGGTCAATGTTTGATTAATAGCTGCTGCCTTGCCTAGAATATAACCCCGGGCAGAGCAGAAGCCATGTCTGTCTTGTTTCCGCCCTGTCCCACTGTCTGACCCAGTTCCTGGCACACAGGGGTGCGGAATGAAAGGCCTGAACTAAGGAAGGCCCAAGGAGAAGACTGCCACCCTTCACACACCAAAGGAGAGAAACCCTTTTAGAGAGTCCCCCTCCAGCTCCTGCCTCAACGTGTCTGCAGCAGAAACTGGAGGCTAGAACCTGCTGGACCGGAATGGCAGCAAGTGCGCCTGGGGGAGGGGCCTCAGCGCCAAACAAAGAAGTCAAGAGCTGGCCAAGACAGCCAGGTAGGGTCACACGCTGGCCTAGAAGGGAAAGGCCTGGGTGTTTCATGGAGGCTGGACTGTACCCAAGGCCTGGGGCTGTAGAGGAGGCAGAACTACTCCCCTCCCTTGGAGGCTGGAGAGGAGCCAGCACCCTGTGGGGCCCACCCACCTGCCAGACTCAGGGAGGCTGGCCCAGTGCAGCCCAGGGCCCCTCCCCTCAATCAGGTCTCACCCTCAGCTTCCCAAATCTACCCCCACCCCACCCCTAGGACACACAACACCAGACGATCTTTGGGGAGCACAAATCTGACTGCATCTCTCCTCAACTCAAACTGTTCTGACATGTCCAGGCTCACCTTTCTTCATTCCTTCAGCAAGTATTTTTTGAGCACCTACTATGGGCCCAGCACTGTGCTGAGGACACAGCTGGGACCCTCATGGACTTTCTACCCACCACCCAGGCCTGCCCTGACAGGCCAGGCCCATGGGCACCTCCTTGCCTTTGGGCATGCCCTGCCCCTCACGTGTCCCACCTCCATGCTGCTGTGGGAGCCTGCTGTATGTCCCACAGCCCTTGGGCTTCCCATCCCACAGTGACTGGTCCCAGGCAGGTGGACAAAACCAGGCTACTTTCATTACTCTGCCCAATGCCTGACCCACAGCCAATGTTCAGTGAAGGTCTGAACAGAATTTTTGAGACTGTGTCAACAGGGTGCCATCGGAGCACAACAGGAGGGCTTTCTGACAGTTACCTATAGCTACACAGCCTGACACCCGACCAGAGTGTGTCCCTGCCCCCAAGCACACAGTGGTCATGGCCGTACAGCCCTTTGAGCAGCAACTCCCGGTGGTATGCCCTTGGACATTCCGGGCTGCTGACAAGCAAGGTGGGAAGAAGTGGCTAAGAAAGGAAGTAAGTAGAACTGGCTGGGGGAGGGGGACGCACACCTCCCGGGGAGGTTGCAGGGATCCAGCCCCAGGGACAGTCAAACTGGGCTACCTCCAAGCCTCCTCCATGGGGAGACTGGCTGCTATTTCGTGCCTTCCCTGTGGAGTGCATATACACATGTACACAAAGAGAACACGGAAGCAGAGAGCAGACACACAGCAGCGAGGGCGGGGAGGGAGCTCTCAGAGAGGCAGATTTCCCAGGCCCTGAACAGCCTAATGAGCTGGGGACTCATTAATGAGCTCCTATGACTGCTCCTCGTACCCTCCTTGAGGGGAGCCCGCTCAGAGACAAACCTGGTTCCCAGGAACACACCGAGAGTCCTAGGTCATTAGGTTCCAGGTGCCCGTCCATGTGACCCCAGTTAACCTTTCCTATTGTACAACAGGAAAACAGGCCCAGAGAGAGAAAGCAACCTGAACCTGCGAGAAGTTCCACAGGGAGGAGAGTCTAGAAGGGTCACCCACAGGAAGGAGGGGGAGGCCACGCAGAACCTGTATGCAGCACCCTGCCATGGTCCAGATCCACAGGCTCTGGGGGGAGGGGAAACAGCATACAGACACACCCTCAGCTCCCCAGGCCCCTGCCCACCTATATCTACAGCTCTCACTCACCATCCACCCCTCAAGCCATCAGGCATCTTTCTCTGGGCCCCTATATTTCCAGTACCTGGGCCATAACCAAAGCCCCACACCCACCTGGCCTGGGTCCCTGACTCTGTCGCATGCTGTCTCGGGTTCTCATTCTCTCTCCCACAGGCTCCATAGAGAAGCCCTGGCAGGGTCCTGCCTCTTCTCCCTCACCTCACCTCATTAGTCATACCTCCCAGGAGCAAATGACCACTCATCCTTCAGGGCTCTCCTCTTCCAGGAAGCCTCCCAACTCCCCTCCCAAGATGCTTCAGTCATTGTCTCCGTGCCAACGCCACCCCCAACCAGCACCTCTTATAACTGCTCACAAGCCTGTGCCCCCACACTGCAGTTCTGGCCAAAGGCAGGCCTGTATGGATGCTTCCTATCCTAGCAATGACGCACATGAGATCAGCAGAAACCTCTGCTCTGGCTCTGGACACCTCTGGCCCCACAGCCTCCCCTCCTGAGAAGCCACAAAGCCCCTGGCTGGGGAAGCCGTGCCGAGTGGGATCCAGCCCATGTGTGTGCCCAGGTCTCCACTGGGAACGGATGCTGGGGCCTCTGGGCTAACTCCTGGCAGCTGCTTCTCCACCCGGCTTCCCTCCACTCCCCGCAGGGGCCGGGGCCCCCATTCATTTGTCTCGTTAAGAGGCCTATAGAAACACATTTGTCTGCTCCGCGCTTCACTGCTCTGGTCTTCAATTCTCTGGGGTGCCTGCCCCTGCCTTCTGCAGCAGCCCTGTCCACGTCTGGCCGCTTGTCCCAGGCTAGAAGTCTCCAAGCTCAGCCCAACACAGTGGGGGTACAGATCCAAAAGTGTGTGCAGTTTAAGACAGACCCTGACTCCTGGGGCTAGGTCACCATGGCCTCCAGGTCAGGCTCCTGCCCAAGCCACCTGAACCTCTACCTGGCTATGGCAGGATTTCAGCTTCTTCAGCTGAAAGGTTCCTACCTTCAAGGCCATGGTCTTAGCGCTCTGGTACCTAAGGAACCAGTGTGGAGGTTCCTGGACTCGGCTTTAAAAACTGTCCTACCTTGCCCCTGCCAATTCGCACTGGGGATCCAGGATACCTCCATCCCTTTACTCACTCACCCACCACACTCCAGGGCCTGCGTTGGACCATGACCTGAACTTCCAGGACTCACAATCCAATAGGACAGACAGATCTGAAGCAGACAGCCATCACTGTGCACACAAGATTAGCATAACCCCAACCCTAACCCTGTGAGCCAGGCTGTAGGAGGAAGTGATGGCTCCAGGTGAGCAGGAGCTGGCCAGGGGAAGTGCAGGAGGAAGTGTGTTCCAAGCAGAGGAAACAGAAGGAGCAGAGGCCTGGACACAGAGCGTGTGAGCAACTGAGAGAAGTCAGCACGGGGCCATGGGGGCAGTGAGGGAAGAGGCTGGCAGAGTCTTGATAATGCAGGCCCTGGGGAAGGGCTAAGACCCCCAGACTTGACCCCGAAGGCAGCAGGGGAGGGGAAGGAAGGATTTTAAACTGAATAGTGCCATGTTTTCATTTTGCAACATGACTCTTACTTTGGAATGGAGAACAGATTAGGAAGAATGGATTATGAGGAAAACACTGGAGGCAGAGAAACCATCAGAAGACTGCTGCACGCAAAAGCCCGAGCAAGAGCGGAGGGTGGCATGGATGAGGGCGGCGGAGAGAGAAGTGGAAGCATTCCAAAGATACTCAGAAAGTAGAAACAACAGAACTTGGTGATGGATTAGATGTGGGATAAGAAAGGGAGGAGGCTGGGAGGAGGCCCAGGTTTCTGACTTGGGTGACCAGGTGGGTGGTAAATGCCTTTCACTGGGGAGAGAACACCAAAGACAGCAGGTTGGGGGGATGGGAGTCAGGGGCACAAACTGGGGCATGTCGGGGCTGAGTCAGGAGGGGAAGGCAGCTCTTCTTCCAGGATATATTATCTCCTGAACCCCAGCTGGGCCATCCTTCTTCAGCCCTTGAACTCCTGTCTGAAGGGCTGGAAGGTATCCAGGGTGGGGTAGGGGAGCAAGGATAGTGCTTTAATGCCCAAGAGCTGCTGACCACACCTGGATAAGCCTTCACCTTCCCGCCAACACGGGAGTCACATATGACGGGCCTGCTACCCCAACCTGCCCCTGCAGGCTCAGGATCTCCCCGTCAGGCCCAGCCAATCCTGGAGATCCACCCTCCCACCCCCACAATTCCCGCCCTGACTTCTTCCTGTCTGGACCACCTGCCCTGCCCCCGTCTGCCCAGCCCTCTCCTGGGCACCTTGTGCTCCCATTCCCCCTCAGCCCCACGCCCTGGGAATGCCTGCTCCTTCCGCTTTCTCTTCTAGCTCCACCCAGGACTCAGCCTCCGAGGACAAAGGGCAGGACCACTCCAGTCCCACCCGCTCCAGGACTGGTTCCTGAATAATTAATGAGCCATTAGGAGAAAGAGCCCTGTTGGGGCAAGGGGGAGATTTGTGCCCAGAGACTTGGAGGGGATGGGGGGGGGGGGCTGGCCTGCTGACCCCCAGGCTCACGGGTTGGCCCTGGACCACCCCTGGGCTCCAGACAGGCTGGGAACGGCCCCTTTCCCCAGGGACCTTGGCTCAGACCTCGCCCCTCCCCCTCAGCCTGCAGATTGGCTAAGTCTGCCCTGTGCCCCGCCTCCCACCAGTAACCAAGCAGTGGTAACCATGGTGACGGGGCGGACTGCGGCCAGTCTTGTAGTGCCAGGCAGGGGGAAGGGCAGCAGAAAAGGGACCAAAGTTCAGAGTTGGATCTGGGTAGAGGACAATTCCACCCCCTTCCAACACACACAGAAGGGTGTTGGAGCTCAGCTTTCTGCTGGCCAAGCATAATCTTCCCCCAATTTCCAGGGCTCAGGGACTGGGAGGAAGGGATGCTCCTTTGCCTAGAAAGTCCCAGGTGAGAGGGGAAATGGGGCTCAGCGTCCCCACACAGGGATCCTGCGGGTCCAGCCCAGGGGAAGCACTATGGATGGCTCTTCATTCTGAGCCCTCCTTGCACGTGTGGACAAACTGGCATCCCATTCACACATCCGCATGTATTCTCTATTCCCATGCTGACCCCTGCCCTGGCTCACTCTGAGCCTTGGGCACAGATCTGCAATAGTGGACACAGCACAAACCTGGGCACATCACACAGTCACCACATGAATCCAGCACATGGCTCACCCTAGCCCCATGAAACACAGACACGCTCAGACATGCCCCACCCTGTGGTGCCTAGGGGTGCTCCTGAGAAGCAGGGGGACCAGGTACTCCTCAGAAGCTGGCTCTCCAAGTGAGGGGTCATTCTAGGACAGAAGGTCAAGGGTTTCTGGACATCCTGTCCCTCCTAGTAGCTGATCTGTCCCCATCCTAGAATCCTGCTAGGAAGAATGGCACCTTTCAACCTGGGAGATCTGCACCTTGAGGGTCAGACTTACTGTCACCATAGGCGCCTGCCACCAAACCAAGCATCACGAGCGCAGGCACTAGGGGCACCATCATCCTCCCTGGGGCTGGCTCAGGGGCCATCCAGGGCTATAGCTTCACGGCCAGCCACAGCCCAGGACAATCAACCTGTAATGGAGAGAAGGGCAGAGCCAGTTAGCTGGTATCTACCAGTGTCCCTATTATCCACCCATGCTGCCTCCAGGGCCCCACTCATCCTCACTGACCACTCAGGACCTCACTCAACAGAGCCCCCCTCCCCCGCTTGGACTGTGCAGTGACCACCCAGGATCCTGATTCCCCAGTGCCCACAGGATAACCCAACAGTCATGCTGGAGGGTGAGGCATGCAGGAGGCCTTCAGACCATTCTCTAAACTTGAGTAGGGAAAACAAGGAGCTGCTGAGACCAGAGGATGTACAGGGGTGTTCCATCCCAGACCCTGAGCTGCCAACTCATCCCCATAGGGGACAGGGAGACAAGGTTGGAGAGACACACAGGTGGGGACAGAGAGTGAACTGAGACAAGACAGAGACAGGGAGCAGTGAGGAGCCAGGCAGACCCATACAGGCTAGGGACTCCAGAGTCCCTGGGGGCACCCTGTTACCCCTCCTCTCCCCAGCAGGGAGGCAGGAGGCAGGAGGCCAGACTCCACATGCACGCTGAGCACAGGCTCCAGAACACAGACTTGTTAGCTGCAGACAGGTTCCAAGTATCGGAGGCTTGCAGCCAAAGCCACAACCCGTCGGGGCTCGCCAGGACATGCTCCTGACAAGCTACAGCTGCCCCACCTGGCCACCCTTGTACTACCCAACTTCCATGGCACCTTCCCACTCCAAAGAGAAACCACAAGGAGGCCTTCATGGCCAAGAATTGGGGTGCTGGACCCTAAGATTTGATCCCCACACCTCTCTGCCTTGGCCCCAGAAGCCCAGAGCAGATCGGGGTGGGGGGAGAGGTGTGAGACAGGAAGGCTGAATGCCTCTGGGCCTTTACTCATAAGGCTCCTGGCCTCGAGTGCCTGCCCCACTCTGCAGGCACCCATGTGAAGCCTCCAGCATGGCCACACCGTACATGCTGCTATTACTCTCCAGCCCCAGCGGCACACGTAACCAGGGGTTGAGACGATGTGCAGCAGTGCCCACCAGCTAGGCAGAGGGCTCAAACAAGTCTAGTCCCTCACTAATGCTCTGAAAATACCACAGGGCACAATGAGGGAGTGTGTGATGGTGAACACACCTTGGAGCCCCACAATGGCACCTATGGACTCTGATGGGCAGGCATGATCAAACCCAGGTCTCTTCTGACCCATGATGGGAAGAGAATTTGCATGGTGACAGAGCAGGTGAACAGGAGGGGACAGGGCTCAAAGGTGGCTCTGGTCCTTCCTGAAATTTGAATCCCGTCTCAACTGGGACAAAGGTCATGAGGGCAGAAGGCAGTGGGTGAGCAAAGGTGTTACAGCAGGTGGGACTGTAAAGTGGGGCAGGGGCTGAACACAAACGGAAAGGAGTGGGAGATGTCTCCTGTTCCAGGACCACACCAAAAATCTGAGACAGGAGCTGAGTAGCAAAAGCAAGAAAGCTGAAGGGGCACAGTGGGCATCCAGCCCCGTTTACATCAAGCTGGGGGAGGCTCAGTGAGCACAGAGCTCAGGTGGCTGACACGACACCCTGCATGGCTATGGTGGGATGGAGGTCACATATCGCCAAGGCCTTGTCTGGGCTTGCTCTTCACAGCGCTACGGTGCCACAGTGTAGCCAACAATAGCATTCCGCTTCCCAGCAGACATCGGGTGGTGAACTGCCCAGCCAGTATCATGGTCCCCAGATAGGAGCATCCTGTAGCCTCTGGTACAGATGTCATGGGTTTATAACTCAATGGTGTGTTGCACCAAGGCACAGGGGTAGAGTGGGCTAGTACAGGCACCACGGAGCATAACGATACCACAGTCACAGAGGTTAACTCCCAGGCACAAGCATTCCAGGCATGTAACCCCTTCAGTGCAGATGTCACAGGGACATAAGCCCCCAGCACAAGCATCACATGGGGCATAACTCCCTGCTGCGAAAATAAAGAGATGAAGCTAAACAGAACAGACGTTATGGAGGTACAAATGCACAGCACAGTCATCATGGGCTATAACTCCCCAGCACAATTATCACAGAGGCTTAATCCCCTGTAGCTGCCTTGGTACAGTAATCACAGCAGTGTAACTCCCAGGTGCAGACATCATGGAGGTATACCCGTCTGGTCCAGACATCACGTGGGTGTACACAGAGGGTGCAGACATCATGATGGTATAGCTGCCTGATAAGGACCTTATAGGGCTGTAACTGCATTACAGACATTGCAGGGGGGTCAGTCCCTGGTACCAACATTAAAGGGTTATGGATCCCCAGTATAGCCATCATAGGAGTATAACTCCCAGAACAGACATCCATGTGGTACAATCTTGGAAGAGATTCTGGCTATGGGTGCTAGAGAACACGGGCCTCTAGTAACCCCACCCCTAACCTGGGGACTCCAGGGACCCCCTGTGTATCGGGGTTGGGGTACTTAGGACACTTTGTTCAGATCTACAAAGTAGGACAGACAAAAGCAGAGAAGCTGAAAACAAAGACATTCCCTCCCTAGAGAGCTTCTCCCAATGGTCTATGGACACGGGGACACAGATACTGGGAGAGATGAGGAAACACAAGGGACACACACAAACATGACACATTCTCAGGGAAGTACTCTGGCAACCACACAGCCATCCAAGCCAGGGCCTCTCCCTCACCAGCTCTTGGCGTGACCAAGCTGTCTCCAGCTCTGGGCACAGAGCCTGCCCCTGGTGTCAGGCGGTTCAGGCCACTCCCAGCTCTAGGGCCTCCCCTGTCAGGGCAGAGCAACCCTGGGTCCCCTGGCCTGGCCTTGTGTCTAGACCTTGGCCCTGCACTCACCCCCAGAGTCTCAGGGTCACCTGTAGGGAGAATGTGGGAGAGAAACAGGAGGCAGGATTGCTGCTAGCCTTGCTGGGGTTGCAAGGTCGAGAGCCTTGTGACTCCAATGCAACAGTGCTGAGAGCAGAGCATCCACCCTACCAGCACAGCCGGGTGAGCCTGGGCTTTCAACGCCTGCGATAAAAACAAGGCTGGAGCACTGGGGCACTCGAGCGCGCCTCTGAATTGCACCGTGGACATCAGTTCTGCCAGGCTGACACACTTGGGCAGGAACACAATTACATACCATATGATATTATAGAATATAATTGGACACAATTTTTCCACATTCAGAATGGTTTTAATATATCCTTTTTCTTTGCTACATCGGTGTAAAGCTGCCAACTGCCCTTTCTTGGGAAGAACTGTCCTTTATTCTCAAATTTTGTCCTTGGTGTTAAAATGTCCTTTCTTGTATGAAATGATGGAGATAGCAGATAGCAGTTGTTTTTTATAATGTCCTTACTTGGCAAAATAAAAAATTGTCAACCCCATGTCTGGCCCCGAAGTACTTTTGGAAATGATACTGGTTTGTGAAACCAAAGGGCCTGATAATCACTGCTTGGAGGGAAAAGGAAGAAGCAGGCACTACACCAAGCCACAGATCCACATACAAACATCATGGAAAATGCATGTCACAGAGGCTGTATTACCTCCATGCAGCCCACCCTAACCTCTCCTGTCAGCCTCCATGGGGGCCCAAGGGATCCTGTGACGCCAGAGAGATTGGGGGGGAGTTCCCCAGCTGGAGAACTGCTGGGATCATTCCTGAGTCCTTGTCATGAATATGCAAACACAGATTGATTTGTTTCCCTTGGGCACATGCTATTATTCACAAATATTAATTAGTCTCCAAATACCACCTGTTCCTATAGCCTCTCCCACCCCCTCCTCCCCAGGCCAGGACCCTGGGGCCAGAAACAGACATCAGCAGAAGGGGTACCCAGGGCCCCACAGAGTGGATAGCCAAGAGGAGAGGCCAGCGCTTGGGCAGCAGGGAGTGCCTGCCATTCCCGGAGAGCTGGGAGCCGTTCATCTTCTAACCAGCAGGCAGCTAACCGAGCCCTTTTGTCATGTCCTGGACAGTTCACCGCGTGGCACTGCAGCAGCGGCCGCGGAGGCGGAAACAGGCCTTGTTACACTTGGGAAAGGAAAACCAACATGTTTCCAACTCTCACCAAACCAACCGCTAGATTATGACGGGAATAAATCAGTCTCAGCCACGACCCCTGCCCCAGGGAAGGAGGAGCTGGCAGGGTAGGGGAGGGCTGCCCTCTCCTTTAGCTGTTAGCCAGAATCTGTGAGCACAGCCAGGAACAGCCCTTGCTCCCATGGCCAGTTTCAGGACCCCCACCACCTGGACTGAGTCCCCCACCCTCTTGCAGCCCCTCAGCCTCGCCATCTCCCTGGGGAGGGGAGCAGGAGATTAGGAGGAGCGTCCCAGAGACTCTGGCAGTGGCAAAGGGTCAGCAGAGGCCTAGCTCTGAGGGCAGAATATCAAAGGGGACCAGCAGAAGCACCTTCCTGCAGCTATAACACCTAAGCCTCCAGGCCCCTTCCTCCATGGGAGTAGGATCCCCTTGGATTAGTGCTCACCAACTTTACTACCTCCAGGCCTCTGCACTTGCTGCTTTCTCTATTGGAAAAAATGTCCTTCTCCTGCCCCCAACTACTCACTCGCCCTTCACAACTCAGCTCAAGTGGCCCATCACTATAAATCTTCCCCGACTGACCCTTCCCAGCTTTCCAGGTTTATATAGCACAGTGAAAGCAGCAAGAGGTGATGCAGCCCAGTGGCTCTCAATTCAGGGTGATTTTAACCCCCATGGGACATCAGGCAATGACTAGAGAGACATTTCTGATTGTCAAGACTGGGGAAGGTGGGGAGGTGCTACTGGCATCTAGTGAGAAGAAACCAGGCATGCTGCTAGACACCCTATAATAAAAGGCTAGCCCCTGCAACAAAGGATTATCTGGTCCAAAATGTCAATAGTGCTGAGGTGGAGAAACTCGGATATAGACAGTGTCTTCTGCCAATTCAGCATAGGGACTGATTTGGCCACTGCCCCAGAACCCAATCCCCTATGGACACCTGAGCCTTACACCCAGGGAAGCCCCAACCGGGCTTAACTCTTGTACCACCTGGTTTTTGGGCCTCCAGATCTCAGAGCATCTTCCCCCACCCCCGAAATCAGCCCCACCCTGCCTCCAGAAGTCAGGCCCTACCGCACATCTCATCTCCACCTGGCCAGACTTGCCATCAGAAAGTGGACAGAGGGCTTCACTTTCAGCTACTTCTGGTGAGACTGGGCTCCCAAGTAGGTCACGCCTGTGATCTGCAGATGGACAGGTGAAGGGACACACAGTATCCCTGTACCCACCCTCCCTATCAGACCTTTCCAACTTGTGACACAGCCCTTCCGGCTGCACCCTCTACATAATCCCAACGTCCATCTCACCAAGCACAGGGCCTGGCCCCCAGCAGACACCCAAGATATGCACATTTCCTTCCCCTGCTTAGGCCAGACCCATCTCTTCCACAGCCTTTTCCATTCAGCCACCTGTCCAGAACTGTTCAGTGGCCAGGGTGATGAAGAGGACAGCCACAGGCTCCACCTTCAAGAAGCTCACAGAGGGTGAATAGGCCCACCAAGCTACCAGCTCAGGATGGTCCAGCCAGAACTCATCTGCCCTAAATCCCATTCCTCCTCCAGGGTCCCCAGTCCCAGGGAGAGCACCACCCCCACCAGCCTGTCACCCAAGCCAGCAAACCTCCTCACCCCACACACCCAACTCATCCATAAGGTTGAATGTGCCCTGCCTCCATCCCGACCACCGCCACGTTGGCAAGACCTCATCACCTCCTGCCTCTTCAGGGGGCTTTCTGCCACCATCCAGTCACTCCCTTCCAGCTCACCCTCACACAATGCTGCCTTTTAGCTCACAAAAATACAAATCCGCACGCTATGTGCTGCTTTATCCACAGCAGGCACTCAGACAGCATTCCATGAGTAAGGGAATGGATGGGCAACGACAGATGAGTGCGTGGACACTGCATCTCTGCTTAAGAACCTTCGATGCCACTGTAACACCCTCAGCAAAGATCTAGAGTCTTTAGTCTGACATCCGAGGCCCATCATGCTGACTCCAAACTTCCAATTTCTTCGCCTGCAATTCCAGCCCACCTACTCTGTGCTTCTAACAGAAAGAAAGAAGCGGACCTCAGAGAGACGAGGAAGGATGTACGCAGATCGTGCAGGTAGCCTACTCTTCCCAGCACAGTTGATGCGAACAGCCTTTTCTACAGAAAGATGGTAGAAAGCCAACAGATCCTGGTGTGAGACCCAGGCTGTCACCCAGAAGCCTTTTTCACCTACAGCAGCTGACAAGCCGAGTATCATTCCCCACCCACCTCCACCATCTACTCCAGCCAGAGCCCGGGCACCGTCCTTGACACCTCCCTCCCTCCCTCTTGCCCCACATTTGATCCAGCATCATGTCCTGTCCCCTCCACGGCACTCAGACCCCTCCTCTGCATGCCCATCACCACCTTTCTGGTCCAGGGCTCCATCACCTCCTACACACACACACTAGATCATGTCACACCCCTGCAGACAGCCCTTCCGTGGCTTCCCACTGGCCCTGTGTCAAAATCCAAGCTGCTCAGCCTGGCCCCCAGGGCCCCTCTGCACCCCTGCTCCTGGCCACACCTTGAGGCACACTCACCGGGTCTTTGTTTCCTCACACCAGTCACTCTTGCTGGATGATCAGCCCCAAAGGCAGGGCACTGGGGCCTCCGCTCCTTCCTGGATAGAAAAGAAAGGATGAGAAAATATCAAGAATTTATTTCATCACAGCAGAATATATACTGACATAAAAAGACATTCAAAATTTGCTGTTTAAGCAGGGGAAAAAAAGCAGGTTATAGAACTGTTCGTGTAGGATGATCCTCACTTAGTAAAAATGCACATGTTTTCACTTCACTCCTGCGCTCATTCGATACTCCCTGAGCACCTACTATGTGCCAGGCATTCTACCAGGTACACGGCTGTGAGCAACACATACCAAGTCCCTGACCCCAGTAGCAGAAACTGTGTCCACGCTCGGCAGCACCATCCTACAGCTGTGCAGAGCCGGCCCCTCCTGCCTCTGCAGCCCACCCGCCCATGCTCTTCCACCAGCCAGCCACAAGAACTTCCTCTTTTGATCCTCAAATGTGCCAAATTTCTTCCTGTCTCCCAGCCTTGCCCATGTGGTATGCCACCACCTGGAACAGGGTACCTATGTTCTTCTGGCCAATTAACCCTCGGAGCTCAGATCCAAGGGCATTTTCTCAGGGAAGCCTTCCATGATGTCCTAGACTCCACGCCTGGACCTTGCCTTGGAGTAGTGGCCACAAATGTGATTATTTATTTATGTATTTATACAATTACTGAGTCACTACTGTAAGCTCAGTAAGAACATGGACCATGCCTGCTAGCTCATCTCTGCATCCCCAGCGCCCAGCAGAGAGCCTGGCACGTAGTAGGTGCTCAGTCAACATATGCTGAATGAGTGGATGGATGCATGAATGGATTGAAAGAAAATAGCACAGCCTGGAAGAACACACCCCAGCATACATGCCAGTCTTCATAGAAGCTTCAGAAGCAATGTTTATTTTTTACTTTCTGCTTCTCTATAATTTTTTAAATGAAGGTGTGCCCCTAGATGCCTCCTCCACTGGCACACATGCAGCGACAGAGCCCGGCCCCTTCCTTCTAGAACCATTATTGAGCCCCAACCAGCGTGGGCACCGTCCTGGGCGGGGGCAGGGGCCGAACGGGCCCACACCATCTCATCACCACCTCGCCACAGCTCAGCTCCTGGCCTCCGCTGCTGCCTACTCAACACAGGCTACACCTCGCAGCGGCTTCTCAGCCTCGCGCCTCCACACGCACAGAGATCCCCACGCCACACCACTCTGCCTCCCTGGCTCCTCTGAAAACGAACACACAGGAAACCAAACAGTCACCAGGACAGGGAGCATCCTCACTGACCCTCAACCCTCATCACCAAACTGGGGACCAGCCTCCGCACTCAGGAATTGTCCTCCCTTGAGACTGACCATGTCTGCCAACATGCGGGCGCCCTCACTGATCAAAGGCCATCCTGACTGACCCAAGACAGGCCTCACCAACCCAGATTCGCCCTCACAGACCTTGCCTTCACTGTCCCACCTGCCCACGTCAGAACCAATGGCCTAGGGCCCCAGGATGTTTGCACACTTCCCTCCCCAACCCACTGAGTCTCTCCACCACGTTCCCAGTGGCTGCTGCTCCCAGCACACAGGCTGTCAGGCAGGTCTGGCCAGACAAACCAGATTCCCTGTCCCAAACTCAAAGGCCCGTTTGTCTGGAGATGCCCACAGGGCCTCACAGTGCCCAAAGTGAGGTTCTTGGCTCCACTATTGCGCAGAGGTTCTAGGCAGAGCCAAGGTGGAGAACAGGGAAGGTCCCCCAGCCCAGCCAGGCACTGCTGCCACACCCAAGGCCACACCAGGAGCACTGGGCCTCCAGCTTGGAGACCTAGACAGGTCCTACCTTGAGCACGAGCCACACTTGCACCCAAAATGGCCAGAGGCGGGTCCAAGAGCAGACTAAACACTTGCAAAGACCCTGAGGCACACAGAAGAGCACCAGGGCAGGATTTTATAAAAGCCAGAACAGTACTTTGAACTACAACAGTCTGGGATCAAACTGGCCCTGAAATAACCTAGACGAGCAATCTGATCAAGACTCAGATTCACAAATAGCAGCTCTCAGAACCACTCTAGACTCACGATGGGATGGAACCCAGAACAATCAAGCCAACCAGAACAGTGCCAGCACTGACACCGGAAAGGCCAGCTAGAAAACTACTCAGAAAGGTCCTGACTGGTATAGGACCCAAGTTAGGAATCACACTGCTTGGCACTCAGAAAGACCCCAGAAGGGGTGAAGTCCACAGTCATGTCCAAGATCAGGTAAGAAGGCCCTTGGCACCAACTTGGGACTGGCCCCTAACAGGGCTTTTCTGTCATCTGCCAGGTCTGAAACCTAGCCCAGCAATGGGACTAGGAACAAAGTCAAAATACAGAGAACAGACACAGCTGCAGGCAGCCCCTGTGGCTGCACCAGAACAGACCCCAGAAGCAGCAGCTAAAACACTGCCGAGGAGCTAAAACCAGAGTTCTCAGATGCAGAGGTCATGGAAACACAGACACCTGGTGCATGTGAACCTCACAGGCAGATGCAGGAGGAAAGAACCTCAGCAGATGCCCAGGGCCCAGGCAGCATGGAAGGAAATGGGGAACTAAACACCCCATTCTGTCCCTTCTCAAAATTCCCTTCTACCCACCCCCAATATGGGGGCTCTTCTGCAGGGCTTCTCCTCTAGTCTTCTCACACTCACCCACCTGAAGGCCAAGTACACCTGGGCAACACACACAATCCCACCGATGACAATGAGGGCCGGAGGCTGGGCACCCCCTTTGTTGAGCTCCTTAACCTGCTAACCTCAGCTCAGAATTGCAGCCACTTTAGGGGGCAGGTACCCTAATGCTAATGCACTATCTTTTCTTTAAAGGCAACCCCAGGTGATTCTGATGGGAGGGTGTTTTGCACCACTCCCGCTGGTGATTATTACAGTGACAACTGCTACCACTCAGGTAACAGTACTCACTAGACGCCTGGCCCTGCTCTAAACAGTTCATGCATAGTAACTTTAATCCTCATAATAACCCTATGAGGCATGGAATTTTATTATACCCATTTGACAAATGAGGAAACTGATTCAAAGCTGTTAAGCTACTTGCTCAAGGTCACACTGCTATTAAGTAGAGTTGCATCCCAGCAGTTTAAAATCAGAGTCTGCTCTTAACCACTATTTGGGGTTATCCTCTCTTGAGCACAACTCTGTGCTCTCTCATGTAACTCTTGCTTCTCTTTCTCTGGCCATATTTCTCTCCCAAACTCTATATCCTTGCACTGAACCCCCTCCTTTCCTCCCTCACACTGAACCTCAAGTGCCCCAAGTACCTCAAAGGCGACATGTCCAACCACGAGCTCATTATATGCCCCTTAAATCTGTCTCTCTTCCCCAAGTACCTACCTCAGTGAAGCTTCAGAAGCTCCAAGGCCTTGAGTGAAGGCCCCAACTCAGCCATTCCCAGGAACCTGGCCTCCTTCCCCTTCCTCTCCGTCACCCTCACATCCAATAAATCCTCCTGTCCTGACAAATGTGCCTTCTAGATGGCTCCATGCTGCCACCCTATCAAAGCTATCATATTCTCTCACCGTACTTACCTACACCCTCCTCCTCATGGGGCATCCTGTCTCCATCCACTTCCCACAGCCATGGAATCATCTTCTGGAAACATAAACCTGACCATAGCACACTCCACACCCCCTAACCAAGCTTTAAATGTTTGGTGTCTCCCCTCTGTGTTCTTAGAATAAAACTACAGGTACTTAACAGGGCATTCAAGGCCCTCTGTGATCTTATATATCTCTGAAGAATACCCCACAAGTGACAACACCTCTGAGTCTTTATTCACAGTTTTTTCCTACCTTAAGTCTTTTCTGCCTTCTTCAACTGGCAAACTCCTACTCATCCTTCCAAACCCAGCCCAGATACTACTTCTTGGTCTCCTTTGGGACTCATCTCACCGTGACCTCTCAACTCTACCCTGTCTCATGTCTCCCCAACCTTCCAACCTCAGCTCAGAATTGCAGCTGCTTTAGGCGAGCCGATGCCTCAACCATAGCAGCTCCTAAGGGGTGGGCTGCCTCTTCTATAGAGCTGCCAGTCCCAAAGGAAGCAAGGCAGCCTGGCTCAAAGTGCCTAGCCTGGTGTTTGGCACACAGTCAGCAATCAATAATAGGTTACTGAATTGCTTTTACATCCCCATGATACAACCTCCTGCCCCAGGGACCATGAGCTTCTCCAGGGCAGGCCCCTGGCTGGAAGCTTAGGCCAACAGTGTTAGTCACATGGCAGGTGACTGTCACTGCCTACAATGCACTGCTACACAGTTCCTTTGGATTCTCAAAACAGCACTGGGATCTTGTCTGGCTTGGATTAAGCTGCCCCATTTTACAGGGAGTGAAACAGACTCAGGGAGAAAGGGGCCTCATCCGGATCTCAAGCTGGAAGTGTGTATCACAACCTCTACTGCAGGAGGCCTCAGTCCCACCTACCTCTGACCCAGGACCCTCAAAACTGATGGGAAAAAGGGTAGAGAGAGCCCAAATTGCCAGGGCTAGTATTTTGTTGAACATCAATCCCCAAGAAAAGATTTTTAGCCAGTTTACCTTTATTGCAGTCTACCTCCCCTGCCAAATTGCTTCACTAGCACCTAAATCCAACCTCCTCTCTCAGAAGCCCTGCACACCAAGCCAACCTTCACAGAGCACACAAGGCTGGGGAGGGGGGAGGTCAGGAACTGCAAGAAGAAGGAAGGAAGGAAGCAATTATGTTAAAACAGTTTTCTTGATAAAAGAAAGAAAAGAGGGAGGAGGAAGAGCAATAGGAAAAGAAAACGAAACTGTAAAGACATTTTAAATGATAATGGGGAAATGAATCAAGTAAAAATGTGCAAGAAAAGTGCAAGTACAAGAATGCACAAGACTGGGCATGCATGTGCACAGGTGTGCTGGGAGAGTGTGCAAGCACAGCGGGTTTCTGAGCACTGGCTGGCTCAGAGTGTAGGAGTAAGGGCAAGAAGGCAAGTAAGTGTGGAGTGTGCATAAGGGTGGAGGGGTGAGCTGAGTGTGGGGATAAAGGTGGGAAGATACAAGTGTGCATGGTGTGGCCTGTGCCGAGGGCTCAGAGTGGAGGGGCTGGCTGTATGTGGGCAGTTACAGACCTGCTCCTTCTTGAAGCCCTAGGCTCATTCATATAATCAGTAAAAACAGGGATTTTCATGCTCCCTGAAGCAAGAGTTAATAAGGAGCTGCACAGAATTTCCTTAGATTTCCTGTCAGAACTGTCTTCTGGATCCCATCAGATCTCTGACGGCTCCCAAAGGATCCCTGACCAGATCTTTTCCCTGCTCAGGAGACCCCTGACCACTGAGGATCCCCCAACCCCCACACACATCCTTTCCCAGGCCTCCCCGCCAATGCACTTCCCTGCACTCCCAGGTCAGACCTGGCACCAGGTCACTCTGGATCCCAGCCCTTGTCCCTTCAGAAGCCAAAGTGAAGCCTTAGTCATCAACACTCCGCAAACCAGCCTCCCAGGCCCTGCCCTGCGGCCCCCCTGGGGAACCCAGAGACTCCCCTCCCAGGCGGCCTCCCTCCCACTCCACAGCGCAGGCAGGTAGTGCTCCCCACCCCCATCCGCTCCCGCGCAAGGGCCCAGCACTGGGGGTCGGGGGAAGAGGGGGAGAAAGGCTAGCCCCTCCCCTTCCAGGGGTGGAAGAACCAGAGGGGCAGCATTCCAGGGAAATGGGGGAGGGGGCCTAGCCGAGGGGGTGCAGAGACACCAAGAGACGGTGGGAGAGAGAAGGCAGAGACAGACCGGGGAGAGGGAACAGGGAGACCCGGGAAGGGAGAACAAGATGACCCGGGGAGACAGAACGGAGACAGCTGAAGAGACCCTGGGATTGCAAGGGGGTGAGAGTGGGAGACAGAGACACCAAGGGAAAAATAGAAAAAAGCCGAGACAGAGAAGTGGGCACAGCAATGGGGACGGGGCACCCGGGACGGGACGGGACGTGGGGCGGCGACTGAGTGAACTTTCGGAGCGGGCCCGAGTGGACACGTCCTCAAGGGACAGGTCGCTGTAGGGCCTTCTGGGCGTTGCACCCGGGTGGGGGTGGGTACAGCCCGCCCCGGCCCCTCCCCAGCCCGCGCTCGCGGCTGAGGGGGGTGGGGGGCCCCAACTCGCGCGCGGCGCATCCCGGGACCGCACGTGCCCCGGGCCGCGAGCGAGACGGGGGCGCGTCGGCTGCGGATCCCCCGCCGGCTGGGAGGGGGCGCCGGTGCGGCGGGGGCGGGGGCGCGGCCTGGACCCGCCCGGAACCGGGGGGCGGTGGAGGCCGAGGGCCGCCCCCGGAGCGCGTCCGCGCCGGAGGAGGGGGTGAGGCGGGACCGGCGAGGGGGAGCGAAAACGCGAACGGGAAACTTTGCACTGGGGGGGCGGGCTGCGGCTCAGGTGCGGCGCAGAGGGAGGGTGCGGGCGGAGAGGGGCGGCGAGGAGCCAGCTAGCCGGCGCCGGTGGGGGCGCGTCAGCCGCGGGGTAAACGCGGGGAGGAGCCGCGGGGCTGGGGCGGGGGGGCTTCGCCGAGGCTGCGGGCGCGGCAGGTGGGGGCGCGGCCCGGCCTAAGCGGCGCCCTCAGCCCCCCGGGACCGCCCCTAGCTCCGCTGGTGGACGCGGGGGGAGGGCGGGAGAATGGGGTAGGAACGGGCGCCGAGGGAACTGGAGGGGGGCCCTGGGGGTCACTCACCGCCTATCCAGGGGCCGTCGGTCCGCATGTCCCCCCCAAGCCGCTGGGGCCGCTGCTCCCGCTCCTCTTCCGCCGCCGCTGCCGCGGCCACCTGGTCCCGCTCCCGCCACCGCCGCCCGAGCCGGAGCCGGAGCCCGAGCCGGAGCCGGAGCCGCCGCCTCTGCCGCCGCCGCCACCGCTCCCGCCGCTCCCGCGCCAGCTCCAGCCGCGCGCCCCCGCTCGTGCTCGCGCCCGCGCCCCTGCCCCTGCCGTGCGCGCCCCCGGCGCTGCCCCTCCCCTCGTGCACTCCCGCTCGTAGAGCCGCCGAGCCGCGGAGGCCCAGAGAGGCCACAACCCAACCCCAAGCCTAAACCGACTGGAGCCCCAATATTGAGCCTGAACCCCAATAGTGAATATGGACAGACCGAACTCTAATACTAAGTCCAGATCTTCTAGTGGTTCTCAATCCTAACATGAACCTACTACTACTCTAGGACCCCAATTTCCTTTGCTTACAGATCTTAACCTGATAGCCCAGCCCCAAACCCAATATTGAGTCCAGACCTCTAAATGTGCCCCGAAATTGACACAAGTGGTAATTTTGATCTGAACACCTGACCCCAAATACCACTTCTGACCCTAAACCTCTTTATTACTTCTACCTACCCTAAGCTTGATAGTGACACTAGCACCAACCCTGAACATTAAATGGGCCCCTGTACCAATGCTGAGCCTGCCCATCCCTAAATAAACCCTAAAGTCCAATAGCTACCTTACTATGGACCCTAATACTCTCTTTTCTGAACCCCAATCCTTATTGCACTCCCATTCATTCCTAGGTCAACACCAACGCACTCTGAATTGGGATGCTCAGTTCCAGAATTGGGAGTGGATCACCAGAAAACAACCACTAACACAGATACTGACCTCAAACCCTACCCATCCTTGAGGCCATTTAGGATGCTAACCTGACCCAACTCTAATACTAATCTTGGAATCCAAGATAAGCTGGCATTGCAGAAATTCCACCCAAGCCCCCTTCATCCGCATACTCACCCACTATTTCTCTGACCTGGTGTCAACCCTGACTGACGGCTAGCCAACACCCCAATAGCGATACCAGTTCCAACTGTGAACCTTACATTGGCCTCTGAATTCAACACTTAATAATGCCCCTCAAAACTAATATAATCCTTGGTATTGAGTTTCTGACTCCACATACGAAAGTCAAGTGCTGACCCAATAAATTTATGGGCTAAGCCTGTAACCTACCCAAAGATTTGTTCCAAGTCCTAAAGCCTGGGAGGGACTTGGCTAGCTCCAAACCAAAAGCCCCTGCCTCCAGACCCCTTCCGCCACCCCAGTCCCTGCTACTGTCAATTAAGAGTCAGCAGAAGCCACACCCCATCTCCAGCGCCAGCCAGCCAGCAAGGCTTCACCAGGAAGGAAGGGGGACCTACGCACTGCTTCAGGTAAGTGAGCAGAAGAGAAAATGGGGTTTTTACTCTGTGGGGTTTCTCAGATCCCCCTCTGAATTTGGACTCAGGTGAGAAAGAAGCAAGGTTTGGGGATTGTTGAGGCACCAGGATTCAGGGGCCACAGTGCTAATGTGCAGGGCAAGGTTGCCGTGGGGTTTAGGGATCTGAGCTGACTGATCAAGTTCTGGTTACCACCTAATTCACTGCCCGCTTTTGTCCTGGACTTGGATTCACAAACAGTGCATGTGCGCCCCCTGGTGTGCGAGAAGGGGATGGGACTGGATCCAGCGATTCTGGCCAAACGATTTGGTCTGGATGACAAACAGATCAAAAATGAATATTCCCAGTGAACTGGTTTTTCGCCATTGGTAATTGTGGTGTACCATGGGGAAGAAGTTGCAACTTTTATGCATTTTTGCCCTTTTTTCCAGAACTTTGAGGACTTAGTGGAGGTTCTTCCCTAAATTTAAAAAGGTATAGTTTTCAGCCAATTATGCCTGCTCATTGCTGACTTATGAAAACAGTGCTTCCCCTTGGCTTCACTGGCCCACACTCCTGTCACTGGCTACGCTTTCTCCAGTTCCTTCATCACCTCCTCCTCTGCTCTTCCAGGGCTCTGTCCTAGGCCTCCTCTTTTCTCCCCTCTGCCCCTTCTCCCTGGCCCATCTTGTCTACTGCCAGCCACACAATGATGACTTCCAAATCTCCATCTCCAGTCTGGGCCTCTCCCCTGAGCTTCAGATCCCTATAACCAAGAGCCTACTCCATACTACACCCTGGATGTCCCTTAGGTAAACTGAGTTCACACCTCTTCTACCCCAGATCTGCTCATCTTCAACTAGGGCACTCCCGTCTCGGGCAGGGGCATCCTCAGCCACTTAGTCACTGGGCCAGAAATGCAGAGACCTTCTCTCCTGTACCCCTGTCCCAGCAGTCACCAGTCCTGCAGACTTTGAAAAGTAGAAGGAGACTAGAGACCATGTGGCTCTCTGAGGGACACATGCAGAGACAGTTTCTGACTTTTGGGTTTCAGTCCACATAAAACCAAACTGGTCGTGAGATATCCTGCACATAGTCACAAAATAACACCCCTTGCGACTTGCTCTGCCTTGGGTGGGTTTTGGTACCTTGGAACCAACTGTACCAGTTTGGAACCATTGCTTTCTCCAGAAAGCCATCCCTAACCTCTGGGCTGGATTAGGGGCTTGCCACCGCAACTCTAAGCCTGGGTGTCACCACTGTCAGTATCTGTGTCTGCCTACCCCACCTACAGACTGTGAGTTCCTTGAAAGCAGAAGGGATAAGTCTGCCTTGTCCACTGTCATATCCCAGTGGCCAGCACAGGGCCTCACACAACAAATGATAAATATTTATTGACGGAATGAAAAGATAAAATTTCCCCTTCTGAGGGAAAAGGGGACCAAGCCTTAGAGCTTGTCCAGACTGGTAGGCCTGGCATGCGCTGGAAGAGGGGCTTGTGGTGTTTGCTGACCTGACCTGTGTACCTAGCCTGGGCCTTGGTAGGGCTGAAGCTCTGCTAACCCTGTTTTCTCTGCGCAGCACCAGCCTAGTGAGCGCAGCACTCGGAAGGCAGGCGAGTTAGGACCCCTGCCCTCCTGCAGCTCGAGTCAGCAGCCCCACTCGCTGCTGTGCTAACCAGGCTCTTGCTTCAGACCCCACGGGGATTCAGGGGTCTCAGAATCCCAACCCATTGGTCTCTGGCCCCCTGCTCACCCATTTTTGGTACCCCATATGACAAAGTATTTGCCAAGACAGAGCAGGAGAATTCCTGTGAGCAGCCTGCCCAGCTCTCAGCATGTACAGCACTGGGAACTGGACACAAACCCATGGTGATGAAACCAGAGGCCTAGGCCCTAGGGCCACGTGGACAAGAAGCTCAGGTGGCCGGGCCTAAGAGAACATGACGGCTGTGGGAGGGAAGGAGTCAGGGCTCTGTCCAGATTGTCAAACTGTGAGCACGGGGTCCGTGTGGGGCTGCCCTGCTGCCCTGCTCCTGGGCCTGGCGGGGAGGGAAGTCCTTGTGCTCATCTGTGAAGGCCAAGAGGCACCACGTGGTAGCCCTGTGTCTGCTATGTTCCGGCCTCAGGGTGCAGGGTGAGGGGAGAGACAGATGTCAACTCCCACTCACTGTTCACCCTTTGTTCAGGGCCTGGGCCCGCTGGACACTATCCGCAAATTCATGACGTAAATACATCTCTTAGTTGGTCTAAATCAAATTAAATTCAGCTTGAGTGTCCCTACCCACCAGATCAGCAAGATTTCCATATCACTCACAGCTCCCCTCCAGCTCCCGCCAATCGCCCGAGTACTCCAGGGGTTTGCACAGCCCCAAAGACAGCCAGTCTGAGCTCCACTCCCTCGCAGGGAAAGGCTAAAGTATTTTTCAGGCCACTGCTGCTTTTGTAGACATCAGCCATTACTGCCACGGGGCTTCCACTGTTTGTCCCCCACCTGCAGGGCCTCACTTGTCCAGCCTGGTCCTGGTGGAGAGGACCCTCTACTCCCTCTCTCCCAGGCTCTTTCAAGGGGGGCTCTCCCGTAGGCCCCCAAAGTCACAGGCCTTAGTCCTCGGCATGTTCAGTCATGCACAGCCACTTTCCTGGGGGCAGGTCAGGGTGGGATGCAGAATGCCTGTTCTGTCCCTCTCTTCCCTCCCAGAGAATCAACTCCCCAGGACAGAAGTAGCCTTCAGAAAGAGCTCAGACCAAGAACTGCAAAACAGCCTGTTTACTTTCTCAGGCAGGAAGGGGGAGAAAAAAGGCCAAGGCCTTAGAACACATCCCTTTCATTCCTTCCTGATGAGTTACTGTGGGGGTGGGGGGAATGATGCAGGGGTTAATTTCTCAACAGCACACTCTGCTGATGGCCTCACCTCGGGCTTCCCTGGGAAACGGAAGCCACCATAGGAGGCTGCAAACCCGCCTCATCTACTCCATCCTCTCAGCTTCCTTCCTGGTTCCAAGGAGGATGTACCCCACCACCTGGCAGAGGCTGGTCCCCACCTGTGCCTGGCTCCCCCAGTACTTCGCCTCTTCATACCCCCTGTGTCATTACTATGTCATTCCCATCTGTTCAACCCCAAGTCTCTCCCATCCTAAAAAAATTCCCTCCCTTGACCTCACACCCTGCTGCAGAGCAGGAGAGACTTGAGCATTTCTCTGCCTTCTTTCCCCCAAGCCCAAGGCCGTTTCTACAGGATGCCTCCATTCTGCCAGCTCCTGCTCACACCCCAGCCCGCCACAGTTCACCTTGAAATTGCTCTCCAGGTGATGACTGTTCACCTCCATTTTGCTAAAGCCAAGGGCCGTGCTCTGTTTTCAGCTTAGTGGCCTTCTCAGGGGCCTTGCTGCTTCCTGCCATCAGCCTGGGTCGCTTCAGCGCCCGTGCATGCAGACAACTCCTTGGCTTCTCGTCACAGTGGCCACCTCCTGCAGGCCGCCTGGGCCACTCTTACCATCACACACTGGGCCTTGTCCTCATCCCAGACTGCACCCTTGCTCCCACCTGGCTCGTTCTACCTCACAGTCACCGTTCTGACTCATCAGACTCTGCTGTTGACCTCTTTGTGTTCTCCTAATGTATCAGCTCTCTCCTTTTTCCACTTTCCTCCTTGTCCAACTTGATGTCAAGGCCCAACACTTTAATAACACTCTTGTCAATACTCTTTTCATCATATCTGTCTGGCAGAAACCCACACTCCAACCAACCCACTTTTCCTCACTCTCAGATGTGACCTTGCCGCCTTCGTTGTACAGAGGATTGAAGCCACCAGGTAGGACCTTCCCCAGCTTCCCACTGGAATGTTCAGGCCCTCTCAACAGGAAGCAGCCTCCTCCTGGCTCAGACAGTGCTTCTCCAGCCCTTGATTCCCAGTCCCTCTGCTTCTCGGGTGCCTCTACCCCGCTGAGCACTGGATCTCAGCCTTGTAACTGCATCCATAACGCCAGCTCCCCTCCCCACCTGTCTCCTCCCCTTCACCACCAACTTCCTCAGAAGAGCGTGCTGTTTGCTGTGATGGCACGCCTGCTCGCTTCATCCAGCACTCAGTCGATCTAGCTTTTACCCCCACAACTCCCTTGAAACATGATGGTTGTCCTATGACCTCCCTGTCTCAGAATTTGAAGGGCATTTTTTTCCATATTCATTTTGTTAGACCTTTTGATTACTGCATTCTTGAAACACTATCCTCTTTGGCTCCCTTGACACCATCTCTCCTGGTTTGCCTCTTAACTCCTTGGTCTTCTTCTCAGTCTCCTTGGCAGAGTCATCCTCCCTCCCTCACCCATCAAATGCTCCTGTTCCTCAAGGCCCATTCCTAGGCCTTTCACCCCTCACTGTGGACTCTGTCCCTGGTGATCTCATCCTGCTTACAGCTCCAATTGCTATCCGTCTGCTGGTGGGTCACACCTTTATGTCTCCAGCCCAGAGAACCTCTTGTCCAAGCTCCTGGCTGAGAGGAGCTCACCCACTGCCGAGTCCACATCTCTGCCTCGGTATCTCAAAGGTACCTTGACCCCAACATGTCCAAGACCTCCCTTGTGACTCTTCACTCCTGACACATTTCCAGAGTTCTCTGCCCTACTCAGTAGCACCATTGTCAGCTAATAGACAAGCCAGAATACTAGGGGCCATCACCAAATCCTGTGGACTTTACCTCCAAGGCATCTCTCTAATCTGCCTCCCCATCAATTCCACTGACACCTCGCCCCCCTCTGCAGTGCCTCCTAGTTGACCTCACCTGCTCTGCCCTTCTCCCATCTTATCTCTGTGCTGCAGCCCAAATGGAGTCACATCACTCCCCTGTTAAACCCTTCTAGGTCAGGTGTGGTGGCTCACCTCACCTAACACTTTGGGAGACCGAGGTGGAAGGATTGCTTGAGGCCAGAAGTTTGAGATCAGCCTGAGCAGCATAGTGAGATCCCATCTCCACAAAAAGAAAAATTAGCCAGGCATGGTGGTGCATGCCTGTAGTCCTAGCTACTCGGGAGGCTGAGGCAGGAGGATCCCTTGAGCCCAGGAATCTGCAGTGAGCTATGATGACACCATTGCACTCTACCGTGGCCAATAGAGTGAGACACTGTCACAAAAAACTAAAACAAACCAAAAAACCTTCTGATGGCTTCCATGGGTCCTAGGATAAAGAGCCAACTCCTTAGCTTATACCAAACACCCTCCCTTTGCCGATTCCATGGCCTCATCCAGCATCATGCTCCCCCCACCCCAGGCCTCTCCAGCACCAGCTTCCTTTTTTTTTTTTTTTTTTTTTGGAGACAGAGTCTCACTCTGTTGCCCAGGCTAGAGTGAGTGACATGGCGTCAGCCTAGCTCACAGCAACCTCAAACTCCTGGGCTCAAGCAATCTTTCTGCCTCAGCCTCCCAAATAGCTGGGACTACAGGCATGCGCCACCATGCCCGGCTAATTTTTTCTATATATTTTTAGTTAGCCAATTAATTTCTTTCTATTTTTAGTAGAGACAGGGCCTTGCTCTTGCTCAGGCTGGTTTCAAACTTCTGACCTTGAGCGATCCGCCCGGCTCGGCCTCCCAGAGTGCTAGGATTACAGGCGTGAGCCACTGCGCCCAGCCCAGCTTCCCTTCAATTCCTCAAACACACTGTGTCTTCCCCTCCCTCTCCCCATCAGCCACCAGGCCTTTGCTTCTTTCTAGAAGACTTTCCCACCCCACCCTCTTCACCTTTTAGCTCATTCTTCACTTTTTTCTCACGCATCACTTCCTTGGGGCAGCCTTCCCTGACCCATGTCTGATCAGGATTGTTTGTTAGACACTCTTGCAGAGCCTGTTACTTTCTGCTAGAGCATTCCTTACACTTATTATCACACATTTAATTGATTAATATCTGTCTTCCCATGTTATCCATTCAATAGCTATACGGTAAATCCATGTAATGTGTCTAGAATAGTGTCTGGCACCTAGCAACTACTCAATAAATGTTAGCTATAGTTATCCTCAGTATACAGAGACCAAGTAAAGGCAGAAGAGCCCACAAAGGAGACAAAAGGAAAGGTCATTAGTAAGGAAAGAAAAACAGAAGAGAGTTACTCTTTCACTCATTTACCTGTGTCAGCCTCACCCTTCAGATTTCCTGTCCTCAGTTCTTCCTGTCACACCTGGAGCTCTTCTCGCAGCTATTTGCATGGCTGGCTCCTTCTCATTTTTCATGTCTGTCTTAGGTCAGGTTCCCCAGATGAAGACCCTGAGATGAGGATTTGTGTGCAAATGATTTATTAGAAAGGATGCCACTGTGGGGCTGGTAAAGGAGGGGGTGAGCCACATGAGGGGGTGTATCCAGGCCAAGTTCTCTGGAGGGTGGCTTTAGCCTGGTCCCCCCAGGGACTCTGGAGTATAAGTTATGCCTCAGAGTTGTCCCCACCCCAGTCAAGGGAGTTGGAGCCTTCGTACCTCCCAACTGGGCAGTCATTTGTTGAGGGCTACCAGTGGGGGTGAGGGTGGGTGGATGGTGGATAAACACACTTCCTGGCCTTTCCAGCTTGCACACGGGCAGAGTGGCTCCAGTACTCAAGGGCGGTCAGTCATCCAAAAGAGAAACACAGGTGCTAGCTGTGGCAGTGGTGGGTCTGCCTCTCACCCCATCACCAAGAATGGTGATAAGGGGTCTAGAGTGTCTCAGCTGAAGTGTCACTCTCTCAGAGAAGCCTTTGCTGACCACCCTGTCTAAAATAGTTTCCCATCGCCCTGCAACAGCACTCTTTCTATTTCCTTCATAGAATTTATCACCATCTGCAGTTGTTTTGATTCCATTTTTGTTTAATAACGGTTTCTCTTGCTAGACTGTAAGCTCTATGAGGGCAGGAAACACATCTATTTTGTTCACCAGATTTTTGGCACTGGCACGGTATTTGGCACACAGTAGGTACTCAATACATCATTTTTGAATAAATGAATTAGTGAATTATGCATATGCACAGAGCACTAAGCTTGGTGGGTGGCAGGTAACTCCAGATAAATGCATAGGGGGCTAGCCACACAGGGGCCAGAATGTGGCCCACACAGCTGTGCTGAGGAAGGGGCTTAGGGGGTTAACTCCCCACTGAGACAGCAAAGGTCACCCTGAGACTGTGTATCTCTCTGGGCCCCCAGCCCTTTGTGGAAAGAGGAGTGGAGCCCAGGAGGATTCTGGGCAATGCAGGCAGAGGGACCCAGCAGGGCAGTGGGATTTCTGGCCAGGGGCTTGGAGTTGTACAGGTGCATGTCATGGACACCTCCAGGTTTTCAAGGACTCCCCCACATGCCACCAACACCACCCAATGCCTCAGGCTGAACTGGTGTCAGTTAGGACAGACGGGGCTGCTTAGGGGATGGCCTAGCATTTGAAGAAACACAGACCTGGGTCTGAATAATTTCATGGCACTTATTAGCTGTGGGGTCTTGGACAAATTACTTCCCTTCTTCAACTCTCAGTTTCATCTTCTGTAAAAAGGGGATGATATTTATTTTGCAGCATTGTAAAAATGACATGAAATCGTGTTTGTAAAGAGCTTCATCACGATCCTGGCACATTGTAGGTTCTCGAAAGCAGAAGCTATTTGATGATTATTAGAATTAGCATAATCAAGCCTCTAATAGCACCAGTTTGGAGAACCATTTAAAAGCTAATCCCACCAGGCTCCATATCCTGGTAATCCTTGACTACCGTCTGAACGAGAGCCCATTTCATCCTCCATCCACCTTCTGCACTCACCCTCCCCATACCAACTTCCCTCTGCTCCTTCCCCAGCCTCTTACACTCTCAGCCCCTGCAGACATCCTTTCTCCAACTCTGCCTGACTGAGGACATAGCAGCTGCCTTCTGGGGAGGCTGCCATCCCATAGTCATGGAGTAGTGAGGCAGGGTAGTGCCTTTCTCACTCTCAAAAGCCACTCCCAGATCATTATTCCTTCAGCCTCCTGGAAAAATCCCTGCTCATTTAAGGCTCATGCCATCTGGCTCTTGCAATTCATTTATTCAACCAAGATTTATTGAGTGTTTTTTTTCTTCTTTCTCTCTCTCTCTCTATCTGTACCTTACCTTCTTTCAGAAAAGATTTAGATGACAAAAAAATACGAAATATAAGAAGCTTGGCACATAGTAGGACTATCTATAGAGCTGTGAATAAATGAATGCACTTTAAAATGTCGCCTAGATGTTCCTCTCTTCCCAGTGCCCACTTCAGAGGTGGGTTTCATTTGACATAAACAGGGAAGTAGATGATTCAGTCTTATGCCTCTCGAGTCGTTCACTTGGGAACTGGGCCACCATTTTATTAATAAATCTTCTACGCTCTGCACAGGTCACATCGCATAATGCTGGCCACCACCTGGAGCTTGGGACATACTTGGGATGCTGCTCAGGGAAGAGGTGGGGCTGGGGCAGGTCCCCTGCTCCTTCTCGAAAGCCCCTTTTTATCCTCCCAAGACCATCACCTGAGGCTGGGCTGCCATAGGTGACTTGCTTTAATGAAGAGCAGCACAACTTAAAAGAGGAATTACAATGCAGTAGGAGAATATTATAGCTGAGTAATAACTAGGATTTTCCCAGAGACCAAAGAGAAAAGTCCCTCAAGAATCAAATGCTGACTTCACTTTCCTGTTCTCCATTAATTAAACAGCCTCTCTCTGTAGTGTATCCTTCAGCAACCCTCCCACACTCACCCTTGCAGGGTTTTTTCACTTTCAGAAATCCCCCTCTTTCCCCACCAGGATGGGGTCCCTGGATCACTTCCCTTCCCACATTCAATTCTGCTAGTCATGGCAACTCTTCTGGAGTCAGTTCTGCAGGCTTCATCAAGTTGGTGAGTAATGCATGATCATTCTCATGGGGAAGGGTGTTGACATTCTATGACCTATCCTTCAAGGTGGGTGAGGGCCCTCCAGGTAGGGCTTTCATTTCAATATTCAATATTTCTATTAGTTTCTTTAAACATGAGCCTGCTAAATCAAATACATTCATACCCATAGCTCAAAGACAGATATCACTTCTTAGGTGTAGTACATTTTAAAGCCACATTGAGAAATGAAATAATTCCTTAACTGTCTCATAATTAGCAGTGTGTCTTCCCTATTCCCTGGGAATCAGTAAATCCGATTATTGTGGCAAGGGTAGATGTTTGTTCCTTTCTTGATCCCCTTTGGGATTTGTTCGAATAAAAATATGGTCATAGTCCCTTTAATGACTTCTCAATGATTTTCACAAGAGAGGTTTTGATGATTTGATTTTACGAAGCCTCAGTTACGTTCTTGCCAAGAGCTAATATCAATTTGGGGAAAGAAATAGGGGATGACATATTCTCCCATTTAAATAAAATTAAAGATAAGTATATAAAGAAACAAAAAATGAAAACAAGCACAGTAATCAAGACAGTGTTGTACTGGCATAGGATAGACATACAAATCAATGGAACAGAATTGAGAGTCCAGAAATAAACTCTTACAGTTATGGTCAATTGATTTTCAACAAAGGTGCCAAGGCAATTCAGTGGGGAAAGGACAGTCTTTTTAACAAATGGCTCTGGGACAATTGGACATCCACATGCAAAATATATGAATTTAGACTCATCTTATGCCATATGTAAAAATTAACTCAAAATGGATCATAGACTTAAATGTAAGAGCTAAAACTATAAAACTCTTAGAAGAAAACATAGGATTAAATAAATCCTCATGACTTTAGGTTAGGCAAAGAGTTCTTAGATACAATACCAAAAGCACAGGTAATAAAAGAAAAAATAATAAATTGGACTTTATAAAGATTTAAAACTTTTTAGTTCAATTCAAAAGATACTATTAGGAAAATGAAAATACAAGCCACAGACTGGGAGAAATTATTTGCAAGTCGTATATTCAATAGAAGGATTTATATACAGAATATATAAAGAACTCTTGCAACTCACTAATGAGAAGGCAAATAAGCCAATTTAAAAATGGGCATGAGAATTGAATAGACATTTCACCAAAGAAGATATATGAATGGCCAATAAGCACAGGAAAAGATGCTCAAGGTCATTAGTCATTAGGGAAATGCAAATCAAAACCACAACAGATACCACTTCACAATCACTAGAATGGCTATAATTTTAAAAAACAGGCAATAACACACATTGGTGAGGATATGGAAAAACTGGAACCTTCACACATTGCTTGTGGAAATGACAAATAGTGCCACACTTTGGAAACAGTTTGTCAGACACTTAACATAAATTTACCATGTGACCCAGCAATTTCACTTATACGTAATCTGCCCAAGAGAAATGAAAACATATCTCTACAGAAGGATTTATGTGAGAATGTTCACAGCAGCATTATTCGTAATAGCCAAAAAGTAGAAACAACCCAAATGTTTATCAGCTAGGGAATGGACAAACAAAATGTAGTCTCTCAATACGGTAGAATACTGTTTGGCAATAAAAAAGAATGCAGTAGTGATCGATGCTACAGATGAACATCAAAAATGTTATGCTCAGTGAAAGAAGCCAGACACAAAAGATCACACACTGTATGATTCTGTTTATTTAAAATGTCCAGTAAAAGGAAATCTACAGAGACAGAGAGACAGAAAGTAGATTAGTGGTTGCCTGTGGGAATGGGGAGTGACTGGAAATGAGCACAAGGATTCTTTTGGGGGTAATGAAGATGTCTCTAAATTAACTTGTGGTAATAGTTGTACCATTCTATAAATTTGCCAAAAGTCATTAAACTATCACTTTAAAAAAAGACAACAAGATGGAAAAAAGACACATGGAACTGAGGGTGATATTAGTATCTAAAAGTATACATGGTAGAGATGGGTTCTAAATATGATTGAGCTTCCTGACAACCAAAGGAAAAAGGGAAATGTGCCAGATTCATAGGTTTTTCTAATCTTTAAGATTAAAAACAAAACTAGACAAATTTACTAGTTGTTTAGGAGCAGCTTTGCCTTTTTAATTCCTTAGCTCTGAGAAAAATTTCCTCTAGTGAGAGGACAATATACAAACTAGTGAATATCCTGGATGCTGTCCTATAGTTAATTTAATTTCAAGGTTTTTTTTTTTTTTTTGGCAGTTTTATATAATGTCCCTCATTGTCATAGAAGGAATTAAGCTGGGGTTGCGCTAGCCAATACAGTAGATACTAGCTACATGTGGTTATTTAAATTGAAATTTATTAAAATTAAATAAAATGAGAAAATTAGTTCCTCAGTTACCCTAGTCATATTCCAAATGCTCAATAGCCACGTGTGCTTCCATATTTGACAGTGCATATATAGAACATTCCCGTCACTGCAGAAAGTTCTGTTGGACAGTGCTAGGTTAGAGGGTAGTTAAGTAAAAATAAATAACAATTTGCAGTTTGGAATGTTGGTGAGAGAATGACGCTGTCCCAAACTTAGCCAGGGGAGAGCTTTTAAATCTACTTTCACAACTTCACACATTGAGAAGAGGGACAGAAAGATGGGTTGGGAAGAGGAGTAGACATTGGATTTTAAAAAAAAGAGGACAAAGTTTACCATAGATATATTTTGGGCTTATCCAACTTTTGGACATGGAGTGTTCAATATTTGGTTAGTTTAGCTGTTTAGCTAATGGCTGGGCTTTTGTTTTGCGGAGCGCCCTTTGGCTGGCTTCTCTTTTGCTGAGTGGTATATTCAGGCTGGCAGGATTTTGATATACAAAACAGAGGGCCAGCGCCAGCCTGGCAGGGAGAGGCTGTGGAGCTGAGGGAGGGAGGGAGGAGGGGAGCATGAGGAGGGAAAAAGTATGGCCACTGTCTGGAAGAGGTGCCAAGGGTGCGCGTGGATTTTGAAGGAGAGTCTCAGGGGATTCTGCTGCACAGAGGGTCAGCGTCCTTCTCCGGCTCTCCACAAAACTTTCAGCCACTTGGGAATTGGGTTTGTTCTGGGGGGAATTTCACGGTGTGTAGGGACTGATTTAAGTCCGGCTTCGCATGGAAGAATCAGTGACTCAAGGAGAGCCAGTGATGTGTGGGTTAAAGGCTGGGACTTGTCTAGAATTTTCTACCTAACAGGTGGTACCCAGCAGCATTTTGGTTAAACCATTCTCAAACTCCAGAGTACAACCTCACTAGCACTGCCAAGGCTGCAGATTTATGGCACAAAGAAATGAAGATTGATCAAGCCTGAGAGGTGATGATGGAATTTGGATACCATCTCAAGGTCAGGGGGAAATTGTGGAAATCACTCTGAGATAGAAATTACAACTGGATTCTCTGCATATCAAGGCAAAAAAAGAAAAGAAAAAGAATGACAACTATGGTGGTGCAAGTTCCCCTCTGTGCCCACATCTGCCTTTCAGAAGCATGGCACATACGAAGACCAGAGTGACACCAGGGCTGTGTGGCCGCATGACTCCTGACCAAAGAGCCAACAGTTCTTTCCGCATCATAACACACAGGCCATATGCCAAGAGGAGATCAATACTAGCGGAATGAAAGTCTGTCTTTCTGTCAATATTCTACCAACCAGTGACCCTGTCTCCACCCTCACCCCTTCTCCGGAGCAAAACGATGGGATCAAACAGCTGATAGCTTCTACCAGAGTCCTAGGTGGTCAGGAGGTGGGCTCCTGCAGGGGGAGCAAGGGATTGGAGAAGGTGGGGCCAGAGAAGGAGCTAGAGAGTTGGAAGAGCTTTTTCTCAGGACCTTGAGGGGTGGTTATTTGGGGTGCACTGAGAGCCTACAGGAAAAAGGCCTCGCTTACTAAGGCGCTGTTCAAGTTCAGCCCTGAAAACAGTTCTTGGGATACTCTCCGTGCCGGTTGGAAGAAACCCTTGTCAGAAGTCAATAACAATTTTGTGCATTTTTCTATGCTTCTAGGTGTGTGGTTTTTGGGCCGATAGTATGGTTCTTCATGGTAAACTTTTCCCCCCTTCTGAGTTTAGGTTGTAGTACCGGAGGGAACTCACCCAGAAGTGTTGACCGAGGCTGGTGTCGGCTGTGACCAGGACCCATCATATCAGTGAACTGAGCCAGCCTGCTGTGTTGTGGCACATGAGGTGTGGTCAGGGACACACTGAGGAGCAAGGGGCATCTGGTGCGAGAGGGAACAAAAGCTGGATGCAGTAGAGGCTGCAGTCACCCCTGGCAGTGGAGCTGCTGGGGGTGTAATTGTTGAGAACTGATGGTTCGACCAGACAGCCACAGACAACCTTGAGGGAGGCCACCAGTGAAGGTATCTGTGTGGATACATGGCAGGCAACAGCTGTGGATGGTTGTCACTAGAGAAACAGATGGGATCCACTGCCCTTCTCTAAGGCCAGGCCTTTTTTGGCCATGGCCAAACTGGAGAATTAGTTGGAATGTGGTAGGAATCACTAAGTCTGTATATTTCGAATTGTTAGTGGTTTCACTGACATCTGATATTATCCCTGGGATGTACTACATTAATAGCTTCTGTTTTGTTTGAATACAGAGGGAGAATCCAGGAGCTCACACTAGGTCCTTTCTATGATTAAAGAAAAGCTCTTGATCCACGTAGGTTTGGGGTTTGGTGGGGGGATCTGGAGCTGCTGGTGCTGCAGATCCAACTACACCTTCAGGAACCAGAAGAATGACTGCGATAGGGTCTGGCCTCACTGGACCTTCTGTAGGGTCGACTCAGGTTAGCACCTTTTTTTTTTTTTTTGAGATAGTTTCCCTCTGTTGCCTGGGCAAGTGCCGTGGCATCAGCCTAGCTCACAGCAACCTCAAACTCCTGGGCTCCAGCAATCCTCCTGCCTCAGCCTCCCGAGTAGCTGAGACTATAGGCACGCACTGCCACGTCCAGCTAATTTTTTCTATTTTTAGTAGAAACGGGGTCTTGCTCTTGCTCAGGCTGGTCTTGAACTCCTAAGCTATCCTCCTGCCTTGGCCTTCAAGAGTGCTAGGATTACAGGCGTGAGCCACCTGGCCCGGCCGAGGTTAGCATCTTCATTTACCCCAATCCCATACACTCCCACTCTAGCCAGTGGACCACAGTGGGCTCCTAGAGCTCTAGGAATCAGTGTTAGCTCAGAGCCAGGATCCAAGGATCTCTCCCATGTCGGGGGCAGCCACAGGCCCTGGCAGAGGGTAAGGTGTTAAGAACACCAGG
>CAUYPO010048029.1:0-39129 GCA_963574435.1 Cheirogaleus major
TAATGAACATACAGTATGTTGATGGTTTGAGAAGTTCCATTCTGGTGATTTTAACCTTGAAAATGGGCCACCTGGGTGACCAGAGACCAAGGTGGATAATGATGAGCTGAAAGCTGTAGTGGAAGCGAATCCATCTCAACCTATGCCTGAATTAGCAGCAAGGTTTTATGTTACTATTCCAATAATATTGGACCATCTGAAACAAATAGACAAGGTAAAGAAGCTGGATAGATAGGTTCTGCATGAATTAAATGAGTGTCAGAAGAGGAATTGTCTCGAAGCTTGCCTTTCTTTGCTGTCATGACATAAATGCAAACCATTTCTACACCATATTGTTATGTGTGATGAAAAATGAATTCTTTTTGACAGAGTGTTTGGCACAATGGTTGGATAAAGATGAAATGCTAAAACACAGTCCAAATCTGAATGTTCATCAAAAAAAGCTAATAGTGTCTGTTTGGTGGTCCAGCGCTAGTATTATCCACTATAGCTTCATGAAACCTGGTCAATCAACTACCGCAGATGTCTACTGCAACTTATTGGATGAAATAAGGGGATGCTTGAGATTAAGCAGCTGAAATTGATCAATAGAGACAGGCCAACCCTCTTAGGAGACAACGCTCAACCACATGTCGCACCAACAACGCTGCTCAAACTACAGACGCTGGCCTTGGAAACTCTCTCTGTCATCCACCATATTCACCAGACCTTGCACCAACTGACGATCACTCCTTTCAGGCTTTGGACCTCTTCTTGCAAGGAAAAATATTCAATTCTCAACAAGCTGTGGAAAACGCCTTTTGTGATTTCATCACTACTCGCTCTCTAGGTTCCTTTGCTGCTGGCGTAAACAAGCTACCGTTAAGATGGCAAAACTGTGTCGACCGTTTAGGCACATACTTTGATTAATTGTACTGTGTCTTGTTTGAGATATAACAAACTACACTTTGATTCAAAATCGAGCATTTCTTACTTAATGTCCTAATATCTGTCATTGAGGCAACAAAGTTTAGGACTGTAAAGTGCAGTAAACTGCTGGTGTTCAAATCCTGGCTCTGCTGCTTACTGTGATTATGTATTATAATTATTTTGTCTACATGTAGTGAAGAGAAAGCCATTTGAATTTATTTTAACTTAATTCAATTAAACAAATAATTTTTAGTACTTGTTATTTTCTAGAAATTGTGTTGGGCATTGCAAGAGCCTCAGAGATGAACTGGGCAGGGTAATACTTCCCTGAAAACTTTTTGTCTAGTTGAAAAAGGAAATAAGATAAAATACATATACCTGTAGCACAAGCTGAAATAGAAGAAGTCCCATCAAAGGATCACCAACAAGGGCTGTGAATGAATGGGGAGAGCTCAGGTGCCACTATTTGGACCAGGAGAGGTTTCAGGAAGGCTGTGGCAGGTAGGATGAGAATAGAGACGAGGGTAGCATCAGGAAGCAGCAGGTAGGGCAGGGCACTGCCCATGAATAAGCACGTGGAAGCCAGACAAATTCAGAGAGTGTTAAAAGAATGAGCAGTGATCTGCTTTTGTGTTTCTACACACAAAAATTGAGAGAAATAAGCCTAGAAATCTATGTTGGGGTCTGGAACTTTGGGTGCGGAGTCCTTACCTAACTCTAAAGGAAGTAAAAACGGGCAATGTTCACTGATAAGTACCAAGTGCCTCTGGAAGCTTCTAGAAAGAGATTAAATACTAGCTTAAACTATAGATGCAAAGATACTAAATCAATAGGAAGCAACTTTATGAGTTTTCATATGTGAAAATAGCAGATTAAACTTGGAATGGAAATTTGTAAATTAATTTACAATTTTTAAGAATGAGTTGGACTTTATCGCATTTTACCAAGCGGCAGCCTCTCTGAAAGAACTTTTTGCAGGAATTGAAATAATTAAATTGGAGATTCGGTATACCTTTTCAATCATTTTATTTAAAAACTCATTCTGGTTTTCTCTGAGGGAGAGATAAACCACTGCTAAGGAAGTGGCTAAATCTTTTTCAAAGTACTGTATTCACCATAAAATACATGACACAATTCCCAAATAACACCTAATAGAAGCTGGTCACATCGAATCAGAGAATACTTGCCTTTTCAAAACTAGCTTTTTGTACTTATTTCTATTCCAGATGTTAGGAATACAAAAACGGCTGAGATATAATCTGGAATGCAAGAAGAAGTGCTTATAAACAAATCATTATAATACAGTGATGAAGGAATACACAGTATATATGGGGGAGGGGAGTTAACAAAATTTTATTGAAGGAATATTTGATTGAGTGTTGAAAATAATAAAAGTTGTCATGTGAATATGGGATAGTGAGGAAGTTCTTACACAGAGGGAACAGTAGGTGCAAATGCTTGAAAAGATGCCAAACACGTGTGGCTACTTGCAGGACAACAAATGGTTTGGTGTATATGGGTATCAGAAAGCTGTTGGAGGTGTTTAAGCAGGGCAGTGGTGTGCTTAAATCATCTTTTAGTCTGACAGTCCTGGTGGATGCATACATGCTGAATCGTATTCAAGAAGACCCAACAAGAGGCTACAGTCTATAGCTATAGTACAGATAAGAGTGGAGAAAGGATGAGAACCATGATTAACTGTCACAGCAGGGTGTCGAGTGTTACTATTAAATGAGATATGTATTCGAGGAGAAAATATGTGTTGGATTTACGAAAACTGTATGTGACTATGCTGAGTTTGAGGCCTTCAGAAAGACAGCCAGATACAGCTGGTAGACAGTTGGAAACAAGTCCCTGGGACTCAGAAAATAGGAAAGCCACATAGAGTTGAGAGGAATTGGAAACTAAGTTGCAGCTGGAGCTATGGAAGCAGATGAGCATACAAGGGAGGGTGCAGAAAAGCTTTTGTGGACTTGGGCCCAGACTCCTGTCTGGCATGAAAGGAATAGTCCCGTCGTGTTTGTTGAGTGGGTGGCCAACTGAGTGAGGGAGTGGGTGAATGTCTTATATTCCCTACTGGAACACACTCCTCCTTTATGATCTACAACTCCATGTTCCCTTGATTTCTCTTATTTCTGTTTCTTGTCATGCTGCTTTCTCCACCTGTTTGTTCTTTTCATGTGGGTGCTCCCGGCTGTCTGTGCACCAAGACAAAAAAAGCAGGATTCCATAGCTCAAAGACTTCAGAGTCTAATGGGGAGTCATTTTTTAAAGCTCCAAGAAAGTCAGTTAAGGTGATGAACAGAGTGCCTGATGAAAGAAACCGACAGTTGTAAATTCAGTGGAAATCTCAGAACCATTACAACAGAAAACAGCTCAGGAGTAGAAAAGCAGACTGTTGAGTCTTAAAGAATAAAAGAGTGGGGTGAAGAAGAAGAGATAGGGTATTATTACAAGAAGTTTAGTAGTAATAGGAAGGAAGGATATAGAGCTATATCTGGAAGGGTTGTTTTGTTGAAGGAGGAGGGATTGGGGGAATATGGAAAAAGTGAGTGCTCTGCCGACCAAGAACCCAAGTAAGCATAAAGAGCATTGTCTATCCTCAATAAGCTAACTGCTTACTATAGAAAACAGACATGGAAATTGACCAGAAAGGTACAATCTGATTGAGGCTATGGATAGCCTGGAACATGAGAGTTGGAGAGTCTGGGGGAAGCCTTCCTTAACAAAATGATGACCTAATTAATGTCCTAGCTGAGTTTCCAAGAGAAATAGCAGCTCTTTATGCAAAGACTTCTACCTTGCCAGGTAGAGGAAATAGCAGAAATAAACAGAGAAGCATTAAAAACATGAACATCACAAGTCATTTGTCAGATGTTTTCTCTCAGTCTATGGAATGCATTTTCATTTCATTAACAGTGTCTTCTGAAAGCAAGCTCTTAATTTTTCTAAAACCCAATTTAATAAATTGCATTTTGTGTACTAAGGAAGGTTTGTCTAATCAATCTAACGATTTGATCCTATATTGTCTTGTATTAGTTTTATAGTTTTAGCTCATATGCAGATATGCACTCTGTTAATGTGGCATGAAGCAAGGGTTTTTTTTTGAAAATAAATATCCAATGGTTCCAACAGAATTTGTTGAAAAAACTAACATTTTCCCATTAAATTACCTTGGTGCCTTTGTTCAAAATCAATTGACCATGTATGTGTGGGTCTATTTCCAGATTTCTATTCTGTCTGATGGCTCTATGTGTCTATCCTTATGCCACTACTATGTTGTATCCATTATTGTAGCTTTAGAGTAACTCTTAAAATCAAGTAGTGCAATTCCTCCAACTTTATTCTTTTTCAAATGAATAATATTTTGGTCCTTTGTATTTCCATAAAAATTTTAAAATAAACTTATTACTTTCAAAAAGAAAGCCTGGGATTTTGATTGAGATTTCATTGACTCCACAGATCATTTTGGGCAGAATGACATGTTAATCATATTGAGTCCCCCATGCTATGAACATGATATATCTCTCCTTTTATCTTGGTATTTGTTAGTTTCTCTCTGTGTTGTTTGGTCATTTTGAGTGCACACATTTTGCATATATTTTATAGAATTTATACCTGTTTCATATTTTGATGCTATTATAAATGGTGCTTTTTTCAGTATCCAATTGTTTGTTGCCAGTATATAGAAATGTAATTATTTTTGCATACTGACCTTGTATTCTATCGTGTCTCTAAACTAACTTATTACTTCTAGTAGCCTTTTTTGGGTAGACTCTGATAAAGCACTTACATCCAGAATATATAAAGAACTCATACAACTCAATAATAAGTGGGAAAACATCACAATTTTTAAAAGGCAAACACTTAATAGACTCTTCATCAAGGAAGATTTACTAATGACAAACATATGAAGACATGCTCAACATCGTTAGTCATTAGGGAAAAGTAAATTAATAAAAATTATAACAAATCCACTAGAATGGCTAATATTAAATGAATTGTTACTACACACCTACGAGAATGACTAAACTTGAAAAGACTGGTAATGCCAAGAACTGGCAAGGATTTAGACAACCAAAATTCTCAAAAATTCCTGGCAGGAATGAAAAATGAAACAGTCATTTCTGAAATCAGTTTGGAAGTTTCTTATAAATTTAAACATGCATTTACCGTATAATCTAGCAGTCACATTTCTAGATATTTATCCCCTCAAAATTAAAACATATGTCCATATAAACATTTGGATTTGGATTTTCATAGCAGTTTTATTCCCAATAGTTAAAACAGGAAAGAACCTACATGCCCATCAACCAATGAATGGATAAACAAAATTGTGTTATATTTGTAATGGAATATTACTCAGAAATAAAACGAACTGCTGATAGATACTATCACATGAATGAATTTCAAACACATTATGCTAAGGGAAAGAAACCAGACATAAAAGACCACATACTATATGATCAGATTTATATGACATCTTGGAGAAACCAAAACTAGAGTGACAATTGTCAGAGGTTTCTGGGGATTGAGGGTTGGGAGAAAGGACTGACTGCAAAGGGCTCAGAGGAATTTTGTGAACTGTAGATTTTTATATTGTGATTGTGGCAGTAGCTTGCAAATGTAAAAAATTCTTAAAACCTATCGGATTTGTACATTTAGTATCAGTGGATTTTATTGTAGACAAATTATTCCTCTGCTTCAAAATAAGTCATCGTGAGTTTAGGTTACTACAACTGCAGGTCCATAATCCCTTATTTGACACCCTACAGGCCGAATGTGTTTTGAAATTCATATATTTTTTTAATTTTTGGAAGTTTTTACCGTATATTACATAAACTTCATTTAACATGAGATTTAATTAGTCCTCCATAATTAAACATAGTAATATTTCTGTAGCAACACATATGAATATTCATTGAGTAGGATCAATAAATTCTATATAGAGCCTCTTGTCACTTCAGATTAGATGAAGCCTCTAGGTTTTGCTGCCAATGTGTCACAAAGCAGCTTTAAGTTTTCAGAGATTTTTGAATTTCAGAATTGCAATTAAGGGGCTATGGTCCTGTCCAAGTAGTTTTCTATAATTGAAGATGCTGAGGTCGGGGCTGAGAGGAGGGAGATTTTGAGGTTGCAAAATATGATGCTAGAGAGAAAGGTAGATCACAGAGGTTCACAATGTGCAATTAAATATTTTTCTAAGTATATTTATACTATAGTTACTATAGTGGATTAACAGATTAACAAAACCTCAGAAAAAGGTATATCTGGTCTCTCCTTCTATAATAAGTACCTTCTGTAATTGCTTATGGAATCCTTACTGCAACAGAAATAGTGTGTGAAAATCCCATCGTCCATAAAATATTATAATACAAACATATCAAAGTCAGTTCCTATATTAAAGCTCTTCAAGACTCCTCAACCCCATTAAGGTAAAGTTCAGCTCTTCAGTTAGACACATGAAGTTTCAATGATCTGAATGACCTCTTACATCTCCTTTCATTGCTGCCATGAGACATCCATCCTTCCCCTACCTGCATCTCGGCATGTTAAAAACTACAACAAATATCCAATTATTTTGGTTGTTTCCAAACTTTTCTTTATCTTTAAAGCCTGACTCTGTTAATGCTCTTCCCTTGGCTTAAATACTGTTTTCTCTGTTCATTCTCTGGCTAATTTCTGTTGTAGAGATTACAAATGCATTTAGAGGCCACACAGAGAACATAAATGGGCAAGCTGGGCATGGTGGTGCACCTGTAGTCCCAGCTATTTGGAAGGCTGAGGTGGGGGGATCACTTGAGCCTAGAGGTTTGAGACCAGGCTGGGCAGCATAGCAAGACTGTGTCTCCAAAGAGAAAAAAAAGAAAGAAAACATAAATGAGCAAAACAGCCAAGAGGGAGAAGGAAGGGAAGGAAGAGAGGGAGGAACAACATCAACTAACAAGTATTGCTATATTGTCACCTACACCATTGGACATACTTTATGGTTACTTTAACTAGAAGCGCTATTAGACTACAACAATACAGATGCAGCAGCATAGAGAATATAAGACTATTGTAACTATTTCCAAGATGTCTTAAATATGTGGACATGTTTACATATTGTGACACCTTGAATTTTTATGAGTAGCTTCCTAAATTAACTCTTTCTGACACCAAGAATAAATTCGCTAAGTTGTTGTCTTAGTCAGCTTGGGCTCTTATAACAAATTACCATAGGTTGGGTGGTTTAAACAACAGGAATTTATTTTCTCACAGTTCTGGAGGCTGGAAATCCAAGATCAAGATGCCAGCATAATGTGTCCTGGTGAGGGCTCTCTTCCTGGCCTGTAGAAGGCCACCTTCTCACTGTGCCCTCACATGTCAGGGAGAGAAAGAGCAAGCTCTCTAGCATCTCTTCTAAGGGCACCAATCCCACCATGGTGGCCTCCTCCTTGTGACCTCATCTATACTTAATTATCTCTCGAAGGCCCATCTCCAAATATCATCATATCAGAGGTTGGGGCTTCAACATATGAATTGAAATGGGGTGGGGTGGGGACACAATTCAGAGCAGTTGTCTTCCTGTAAAGAGTAATTTTTGAGAAACTGATAATATATGGGGCCAGAACTCCTACTCGGAGAGAGTCTGTCCTTTCCCTCTAGGAGCTTAAAATCGGTAACAGACACATTAATACAGAAAGGCATATTCAAAAGTCATTAGAAAGAAAATAGAAATGTTAAAGCAATACATTGGTAGACAATCACATTATGATTATAAGGTCAATCATACATGGATTTTTAGTGGAAGGAAATAGTGAGTACCTACTCTTGGGGGAGATCAGGTAGGGGAATGCAAAGTCATGTTTACCTAATCAACCCTAGAAGACTGCATGGCAAGAGTGGGACTTCAGCAGCAACTATCAACCTGAGTGGAAAACTGGGGAATTGTTGTCTTAAAATTGTGTAAATTTCAAATTAGTGAAGGCTTCACATTAAAATATATTATATATAGTAAGGCAGGGGGATTCATTTTGTTTCATCTTTGGCTCTGAAATCATCCTAAAAGGCTATCCCTATCATGTGAGCCTATCCTTTTACAAAAATAACTTCTAAAAACGTATTATTTTAATTTCTAGTTTTATGTCATATCTTAAATTTTACCTGCAAAATCAGGTGTTTGCTATTTTTTATGTGTAATCGAAGTCTTTGAAAATATTCAGGAATAAGACCCAATGCAAAAGAAAGCATTTTTAGGCATCAAAGTACTACAACAGATTCTTTGGCTCATTGTTTAGATGAACTGCATTGTATGTTATCCAGAATTTATGAGCACCAAAATCCTTCAGATAATTTGGACTAAGTTCAAACCCTCTGCCCACTCAGTCTTATATAAAGAGGACATATTTCAAGAAGGGTGTCAGTGGGCGCACAGGTGACTTGCCAAACCTTTGGTTGCAGAGATTTTAAAATCGGTCCTAAGGAGAATCCACAAGTCTCCTTTGGCAATATGTTCAAGATCATACTGGGGAAAATTATTTGCATGTGTGACTACATCCTCCAATTCCTCATGTTGATCTTTGGTGGGGGTGTTCTTCCCCTGTTGCTTGTGAAAGAACTCCAGATATACATGATTTGAAGACATTACATTGCCTCTCAGTATTCCCTCCCTAGACAGGTGCTTTAATCTTTCTTACGGGTCTTATTTCCGATCCTTTAACCATCACTGTAATAAGAAACTAAGTTCCCATCCCTCTTTGTCTCGCTCTGGACATAGGCACTTACTAGTCTAAGTCTTATAAGTTATCTTTTTGTTTTTCCACCTGAGTATTATTTTTCCTTTCTAAACAAAATGTTGCTGTTGACTCATCGTAACTTTTCGGAAAACAACAATAGCAAAACATAGCTATGAATACATTTAAAAATAAGTCATAGAGTGTTCAGAGAAACCAGAATTATCTTCTCTTTGTATTACTCCAGTTCCCTTTTGGGCTCTACTTCTTGGGCAAAATATGAGCCTTGATTATCTATTTTCACCAAAATTGCATTTACTAAGGAAGGAATATTAACTCAGGTAAGCAAAATGATTGTTCCTTTCATCTCAGCAATTCCACACCTACTCCCCTTCCAATTGACTTTTTATAGAATATTAGTTTGCATTAAAAAATCCATTTAATTGCATTGGAAAAACACTTCACTGCCAGGCTCAGGCCGATACCATGTTGCAGCTGCTCCTATTTAAGGGATAATTGTAGCCTCACTCTTCTACAAGGAACTAATTCTGATTTTGAAAGGATTTGTCCTCACAGTTTATCCTGATGAGAGAGGACTGGATTATTGCCGTGTAAAATAGCTGAATAGTCCTATTATAGCTATTATGCCACAAATGTTGTGTATTGTTGAAGATCAAAGTACTGTACCACACTCAATGGTGATATGTACAAGCATGGCACACTTCCCAAATTATGTAAAAAATACTGCATTTTATGAGCATTTAGTACCATGTGAGCTATGTGTGGACCCTGTATCATTTCCTTCAAACTTTCCTCATCATTCTGAAATCCTTTATTTTCTGGTTGAAAGACTTACAATCTAGTCATTTCTCACTAGTCTATCTAAGAAATAAACTTCAGTACTCTGTGTTCTTCCATTGCAGGATATTACTAATTGCATATCATTATATTTTACATTTAAATTACTTTAGAAACATGGTAAGTAACCCTGGACAACAGTAAATTTTAACTGGTAAATTGAGAAAATGAAAACATTTCCCATCAAAACTATTAATGATGCTTTTTGAATCTTTAAAATATGTAGGACTCAGTAGGGTTAGGTTCTAAGGAAACAAGCATAGCTACTTCACCCTACAACCTTGTTGGGAAGGTAAACCTGTATATACATGCATGACAAGATGCCTTATAATACAAGGTGGCCCCTATGAGGTGCCAAATGAATGGCATTTTTAAAGAATGAGGCTTTCTTAACTCTCAAAAAATTATGACATTGGCTATCTCCTTAAAATTCACCCTTAAATAAGAAGCCAGCGAAGGACTGAATATTAATTCATTTATACAGTATGACATTCTTTGATTTTATTTTTTATGTTTGGCATTTCTAAAATCAATCCCTCTGTATGTTGTTTGAGTCTCATAGTCGATCTATAGAGGGCTTCCACCCTTGAAGAAAAACTAACTCCAAAATCTAAAACAAAACAAAAAATGCCTGTCTGGAAGTGCCATTTTTTGTTGAATGATTTTTATAAGATTCTCATAAATCACAGATAAGATTAACTGGCTAGAGGCTGTTTTCCCAAAGTAATACATTCTGTATGTGATTTGGAGACATTATTACAAGATTTAGGACTTACCTACATAATACGAAGAATCAGTAAACATAAAATGTGGTCAGCGAAAACAATTGCAAATTTGAAAACACAGCAATTTGTGAAACTATAATTAAAATGAAGATGGGCCATGTTGAGGCAACAAAGTCAAATGTTCAGTGTGGTTTGTAATTACTGGTTAGGCTTTCCAATGTCATCTGTAAAATTAAATGAGACAGTTAAACTAAATGTAAAGAAATCAGGACCAGGTGTAAGATGTAGCAGACATTTCATAAGTTGTAGGTATTGATGATTTTATAACAGTATTAGCAAGGAGATGTTTTCTTTGCGGGCATACATTTTCTGATAATTACAGTACAAACAGTTTCTAGTTCAGATGAGCAAGTTGTAACCTGGACCTATACAATTAACTCATACATGTTTACTTGGAGCAACTGGGTAGATTGCCAAACTCCTTCTTTAAAAGGGGAGTGCAGAAGATGGGGTGCTGGGAATTGTGATCCTTAATGTCCTCTTGTAAAGACCAGCACAAAACAACAATCCAGCCTATTTACTAAGATTTCATGCTTTTAACATTTCCTTTGTGCCCACTTTATCTGTCTTTCTAGACCAGTAGTTCTCAATCTTTCCTGAAAATTAAAACCACTGGGGAGTTTATAACAATTCCTATGTCCAGGCCCTACTCAAAATGAACTTAATCAGAATCTATGCAGGTGGGGCGCTGGCATAAGTACTTTTAAACACTACTAAGAGACTCCACTGACCAGACCAAGTTGGAGAAGACCACTCTAGAAGACTATAAACTCATCTAGAGCAGAACCCATTTTCAGTAATTTGTTTTTATATTTCATATCTATACACAGTACATAGTATTTAGTGCTTTTCACTAATCTAGCTGGTGAATAATCTACAAATGAATGAATGAATGGACAAATAAATAAGTATTCCATTTAGCCATGATATGGAGTTGAATGTCCTAGAAACTGAAAAGTAATATAAGTACTGCTTTATTTTCTAAATTAATAAGATTCGCTCAGAGGTTTAGATATTCAACTTTCCCAAGGTTTTTTTTTTTTGGTAGAAATATATCCATTGAGTGTCTGATGGGCCTTGGATAGAGCATTATAAAGTACTTTTTCAGATTACACTGAGATGACCTGTCTGCTTTGTATGTGCAAGTGACTGGAGTTAAGAGATTTTTTTTTTCAACAGCTCATATTCCTACTCATCACACCACGCCATACACAGACATGCTGCTTTGACTGCATCTACCCCATATGAGAGAAACCAGGCCCTGCTTAAGTACAAGAATTGCAGGTCCCATGCATTTGGGTTTTCCCTCAAGGTAGAGAAAAGTAGTAGGCCTTGAGAACAAAAGGGGAGACTCCATCATCTCCCAGGTGTCAAGATGCAGATAATGATATTGTTTCAGCCCTGGACTCTTTCATTTCATCTTCTTGCTGTTCAAGGGGCCATCAAACAAATCAGTTATGGATTCTAATACAATTTTTAAAAACCAAGTTTTGAAATGATGTAATATATTGGCAATAGATGTTGGATTGATGACAGGAATTTAAGTTTAGAAATGTTTACTTTAAATCTAAAAGGCTCGTGATTATTATTATTGAGGAAGGAAATACATATAGGCATATTTTAGCATCCACAAGTGAATTTTGAAAGCTGATGTTATAAATCATAAAACTTCATTTAAATTTTATCATAAGGACCTTTATTAGGAGAAAGAACACATTTTCTTATTGATTTTGTGCCTAGAAGGACTCCTGAACGTGGAGAGGGATTCTTTTTTCTTTACTTGCTCCTTCTTCTCATGCCCACCTCCACCATGTCAATCTGGAAGGTGGGAAGAAAGCTGCATTTTTGCTGTTTATAAAAATGATAACGAGAAGAAAGAAAGACAATGGCTGAAGAGAAAGAAGAAGAGCACGTAAGGAGTACAAAGCAATGCTTAACACAAGCTTCCTGAAGGAAACTTGCATAGACAAGATGCTTAGCAATGTAAATTTTACCATTTCCTATAGTCTTAGATTCCCCCCAGGTCTCCGCTTCTATTTGGTGCTCTCAATTGCAGGGGAAGGGACGTAGCTATGGGAAGGTTGCACAGACCAGGTGGCAATCAACGTTACTAGAGGGTGTGTGGAGTAGCACAAGGTTCTCAGTATTCTCCTTGACTCGAGAAACAAGAGGAACAGAGGAAGAGCTTCCAGGCACTTTTGCTGGGAGGGTCTTGGCCCTACGGTGCCAGGCTGCTCTCTCCTGACAAGGTAAGTATCGCCCACTCCTACTTGGACTTCCCACCATGGTCACTGACCCCAGGAATAAATGCTGGACCACAGCCAAGAGATCCCAAACTGTCCCAGTCACCAGGAGACACCAAGTTGCGAGTTTTCGGGATGAGGAGGCAAAGCGGGAGAACACGACTGGCGATTTCCTCATCCCGCTTACCGACCACAGAAAAGGGGAGGCGGACTCCAGGTCTTCCGAGGCCCGCCAAGAGCATTATTGAGCGTCCAGCTATAAAAAGAGACGAATCCCATGAAGGTCAACTAGCAAACCCATATGTTTTCCCTCTAGCCTGATCATGTGCTGTTAATTGTTTCCTTATTTACCCTTCGAATCCCCCCTACGGTTTTCAGTGAGTGCGCAAGGCAGCCTCAGCCTTCGCAAACCCTCCAGTGGGGTGCGGGTCACGGAGAGGTGCGGGCTGGAGGCGCGAGAGAAAGAGAACCGGGGTGATTCTTACAGTCCACCCAGCCCCAGGCGGGCGGCTCCTCGCCCGGCGGTCGGCGCGGGTCCCTAGGACAGTGGCCCACTCACGGCGCGCAGACGGCCGCGCTCCCTGCGGGTTCTCGGCCCCAGGAGCGGCGCTGCGCAGAAGAGTCACCTCCACTACCGGCCGGGAGCATGGGGTGGGGGCGCAGTGACAGGGGTGGGGACTGCCGCGGAGAGGGTGCAAAGTGGCTCGGAGACAGGGGTGGGGACGGGCGCGGAGCGGGGCGGTGGGAGCGGGGTGGGGCCGGGGCGGGCCGGGGGCGGGGCTGCGGGCGGGGTGCGCCACAGCGCCCCCTCGCTGCGCGCTCCCCACTGTGCCCCGAGGCCGCCGGTGGCTCGGGCTCACCAGCCCCTTTGTGTGCAACGCGCTGGCCCCGAGGAGCGCGGCTTGGGCTCCGCGGAGACTCCCCGGGGTCCCGCCGCTTCCACCCCGGCCGGGCCGCGCTCTCCTCCTTCTCCTCCCGCTCCGCTCCTCCCTCCTCCGGCCCGGCCGCGAGCAGCAGCCATTGGGCCGCCAGCAGCCCGAGTCCCGCCGCGCTGCCCAGCCCGCCCGGCCAGGGGCGCTCGCCCCCCTCCTGCCCTGTCCACTCTTGATGCCTCCCCCACACCCCGGGCCTCCAAGGTGGAAAAAATAAACTACCATCAGAGTAACTGAGAGTCTCCAATAAAACGCCCAGTACCTAGAGCCCGAGCGCGCGTGCCGGGCGGCGAGGGGCGAGGGAGGCGGGGATGGGGGGGCGGGCGGGGGGACAATGAGCGCATGAAGTTACCTGCCCGGCGGCGGCGGCGGCGGCGGCGGCGGGACCGAGAGGCGGCGGCGGAGCAGGCTGCGCGCTCGGCGCCGACGGGTGCGCGCCGCGGCTTGGGGGAGAGTTGGGCGCTTTTCCCCCCTCTTTTTTTTTTTCTTTTTTTTTTTTTCTCCTCTTCTTCTTAAACAAACCACAAACGGATGTGAGGGAAGGAAGGTGTTTCTTTTACTCCTGAGCCCAGACACCTCTCTCTGTTCCGTCTAAGCTTGTTTTGCTGAACACTTTTTTAAAAAGGAAAAGAAAAGGAGTTGCTTGATGTGAGAGTGAAATGGACGTAAGATTTTATCCACCTCCAGCCCAGCCCGCCGCTGCGCCCGACGCTCCCTGTCTGGGACCTTCTCCCTGCCTGGACCCCTACTATTGCAACAAGGTGAACGCTCTGCTTTTGTTTCCACCGTGTTCTCGCTGCTCGGTCCCGGGAGGGGGGCGGCGGCGGCGGGGCCGCTCGCTGGACGCGGCCGGCTTGGCGGAGGCCGGTCCCGGGCGCGCTCGGCTCGCAGCCGGCGGCAGCCCTGTCGCGCTCGGGTAGTAAATATTGTGGAGTAGCTCCGGGGGTTTGCCAAACACCGCGATTGTGCGGAAAGTGACACGATTTGTTCGGATTCTTTCATTCCTGCTGTTTGTGACTAAGGATCCCTGCCTAGGTTTGCCGGGGGGCGTTTAAAAAAATAATAAGAGAAAACCGCGGAATACTTTGGGGGTGTGTCTGGGGTCCAGGAAAGGAGGCAGAGGAAGAGAATTCAGTTTATTTCCCAGTTCCCTCTTCTCCCTCCCTCCCTCTCCCGGGCAGTGGAGGCTCGTGGCACTGCTTCCCTGCCCGGGATTAGTTGCCAGGGGAGCAGCCGGGAGTTGGGGTGCAGGGACCCGGGAGGCGCCCCCACCCCCCGCCTGGAAAACTGCTCCACAACTCTTTTGTTTTCCCAAACCGGTTCGGGCAGCCGAGCCTCGGGTCCGGACTTTGGTCCGCGGGCTAGGGGGCTGTGCAGTAGCTGGGTCACCGTTCGGCGACTAGCTCCAATTTTGGGGGTGCGCACGGAGGTTGCAAGTTTGTTGGGAGCCGAGCAAGCGCGTCGCGCGTTCAAGTCCAAAGCTCTCGCAGTCGGCACGGGGTTGGGGAAGGGTCCGGTACTGGGTCCCGTACTACAGTGGGTCCACGCACGGCCCACTGACCCCGGGTGCCTGGGCCGCGGGGGACCGGGGCGTGGTGGACTATGCTGGTGACCCGGGGGTGGGGCGCCAGCTGGGGCTGCGGCGGAGTTCTGCTGGCTCCACGATTACGATAGTCAAAGGGTACTTAGGGAAGGGTTCCTCTCCTGGCTTCTCGAACTCTTATCCGCGAGAGGGAGGCCAGGCAAGGAACTGGTCCCTCAGAGCAGCTGCAGGGCTACGACCGTCCCTGCCGCGGGCTTGTTGGACGTGTTTAAGCAATCCCGCCGGATGAACGTTGGCGGGGAGAATTGAGTTCTCTGAAACGCCGGGCCGACCTTTTAGATGCCCAGCTCTCGCTTGGAGATAAATCCGCCTGATAGTCACAGCCCCTGCAGGCACTTCCATGTCGAACCCTGGGTGTATGCCACGGGAAAGATCTTGGGACTCCCAGCGTTTGCCTGGTGGCCAGTCATCACCAAACAGCTTTTTTACGCGATACGGAGGTATCTAGCGTGCTGCATCCCCAGCCCCTGGGCTCCCCACTAGGAGACCGGCTCGCAGCTCTGAGTCGTGGACAATCCTAACACACACACACACACACGCACACACGCACACACTTCCCTGTGGAGAAGCTCCTCGATGCTGTCTACGGTGTAAGACCTACTCAGAGGGCTGTGGCGTGTGCCGGTGGTGTTTAGGCAAGTTAGGAAAGAGGGAAACCTTGTGATGGGCAAGGCAGAAAGGCTTTCATCATGGGGGGAGCCCTTTCCTAGAGGCAAGTTGAAAGGTGCGGGGGAACTTCGGCAAACGCAGAGGAGTTTGTGTGATGAAGTTTCATTATTTCCTGGGAACGTCGTTCGTTTAGTCTAAAATCTGTTTTGCCTTTACACTCAAGTACTCTGTTACGTTTTATTTTGCGTATGACACCAATACTATTACTAAAAAACAATAAAGTAGCAGTCCTTTTTTGGAGAGTGAACATATCTTACAGTAGTCACCGGAACCAAAAGCTCAGAACCATTTGGGCAATGAAACTGGACAAATCTTATTAAATTTAGTAGTGATTTTAGGCTCCAAAAAGAAGGTAATGACTTGGATACACATTTCACTCGTCATTCTTGTGGTAGTAAGGTCAGATTTAATTTAAAAGTTAAATGCTTTGGAAAATCAGGAATTACTTCAATATATTAAATCATTTTCCAATTAAGTGCTTTAAATAATTTTAGTGGGTTGTGCTGTGAATTGAATAAATTAATTTAGAAAGTCTTCAGAATTTCTTGACTAGCTCATTGAAGTTCCTTTTAAGTCACCCCATGTATAAGAAGCAAACTGTTCTTTTTAAATGCAAATTAGCCATCCTTTCTATAGACTAGTTGCAAGTCTTCTATTTAACTTATCCAGGGAATAATAGATTTTTAAAAATGCAAAGTCATAAGACATGTTTCTAATAGGAAAAGACTTCATGGAAATGTTTCTCCATATACATCTTCCCTGACCCATCTCGATGAAGCAGTCCATCGAATATATTTGTCACTGATCTCTGATTATATTAAATGCACTGGGTAGCTTTCCAGGCCCCACAAATCCCAGGCACTTGAGTTTTCTACTCCACCATGATTAGCATTGGTACACAATTTCTGTCTAGCTCCATGATTTTAGCTGCTTAGAATGTAGTAAACTAGCATTCATTTTTACAATGTCTCAAGTGGATTTGCTGGGAGACCGAAGAAGGACAGAAGTTTGCAAGAGGTGAAGTAAGAAATCTGTACATACATTTAGTAAAAACAAGTTGGATCAGACATCCTCAAAAGAAACAGGACAGCAAAGTAAACCTTGTCTCCTTCTGAGGTGTAATGAATGTGTAGTTTATTACAAATAACAGTCACTTTGTCAGGTGATTTGTTTTTAATAGGGTGATAAGATCATAAATTACTAATTATCTTTATTTTAAACCTGTCAACACTTTGCTATTTAAAGTTGGTGTGCTAAATCCCAGCGGAACCAGTATCTTTGTGTGTTTTAGTGTCCTGATAGTGTAACTATAGTTTCCCAATGACATTTTTTCAAATGTCAGAAGAGATCCTAATGGAGAAAATGAATATCCTCTTCCTGAAGCTTTTCTAAACTAAAATGTGATTGTTTTACTCTGCTGACACTTTCCAGCACTTCTGCTCTATAGATTGCCAAAACACTACTTACATTTTTCAGTTAATAAACTCTGTAGGAGGCATTTTTTGAAACAGTTTATCTAGCATTGGTCTATTGCAAGAGCACATTACATTATGAACATATCACTGTGCAAACTGGCCTCCATTTGCACATAGCCCATTGCAGAAACAATGCGAATGATGCTTGTGGCAAGTGTGCGAGGCATCTCTTATACAAACAGCCAGAACGGATGGCATGTTGCTGTATATAGGTCAGCCTTTGAAAAAGCAGTGTAGCTCATAGACTGGACAGACACATGTAAGCTAGAGGTAATAGTGTTCCCCTTTTAAAACTTACAGCATGGTTGTATTTCGGACATTGAAAGATGGATACCATAGTGGAGTTTCATCTAATTGGACTATTTTAAGTAACAGTGTATCCCTTAATTGAACTGAGTGCTACCAAAAGAAATTAGGTTAAATGAGCTTACAATTGGAGTTCAGTAGTAAAATATAGTCCTATTTTTTGTTCTAGTTGAAGATGTCAGATCATCAGTTTAAATCCATATCTACACAGTAATAACAGTTCCTTTCAGTTTCTTACTGCAATGTCATTTCCAAAGATTGTTTTCACTGATTTTATGCTAAAATAGGACAAAGAAGTGGCTCTTTTTCATTTTTACAATGATGTGATGTGTTCAGTTATTGCTCAGTGTCTGCCCACATAAGGAGTAGTAATACAATTATGTTATGACATGGCTAATGACAGGGATGGTGACCTCGGCTGGCAGTGGGAGGGGAAATAATGGGCTTTACTATTCTCAGCGGTTGCCTTTGCGGAATTATGTCCTGAATCTTTCTTTGGTTGATTTAGAAACAGGGAAGTCTAAAACACAAACTCATGCCTTATACTCGTGATATATAGAGCAACGAATAATGGACATTTGGAATATTCGACTTTTATCATTGAAATGAGAGGAACAGGGTATACTTTTTCCATATAAACGCGGGGGAAGGACCCATTTGTGATGAACTCTGCTTGAAAATGTCAGGGCAAACATTAGACGTTTGATAACTTTTGAGAATAATGAGACTAATTATAGTTTCTGTAAAATCTCTTTTGAGCTTATTTTCTTATTTAGCGTGTATTATGTATTGTACTTCAATGTGGCAGTACTCATCACATCTAAAATACAGAATTTGCAAGCCCCATTAAGATGGAGTCATTATTCCTATTTTGATTTATAAATGTAAGGAAAGGGAAGAAGATGGAAGGAGGCGGGAGAGAAAGAGGTGGAGGGGAGGAGGAGACAAGGGAAGAGGGGGAGGCTAATAAGCAATTTAGAGCATCATGCTTGATTAGTTCTCTATCCACCTCCATAACTTCTACTTTGGGAGATTCATAGTTGATACTTCATACATGCATTTGTATAATTAAAACTCCCCTAGGAGTTTTATTGGCTGGCACCTTCTACAAGTTTTGAGGTCTTTAAATAAGGTTTAAATAAATGCATAGGCAAGAAAGATCATAAACTAAACAATCATGGTTTTGGCCACTAAATCAGATATTGTACAAAAACCTCAAATATAGTTCTCTTGACTTTATGGGGTATTTCAGAATTACAAATTCCAATTTTAAATGTCTTTGCCAAGAAAATTATAGTTATGAGCTCTGGAGAGATCTGATGTTATTTTTAACATAAAAATGTGGTTTAGTATTCTCACAGTTTATCATATATTTTAAAAGTTACTAAATGATGTATTAAGGAGAATATTGACATGTTGCTTAGTTACAAAAATGAAACTAATATTTGGATATTTAATTGTATGCTTATTGTAGTTTTGTTTTTAAATGATGTGATTGCAAGGGGATTAAGAACAGTGGAAGGAAGTAAAGCACTTAAAACTGGAAAAAGTAGGGAAATTTCCAAGTTTAATGGTTGGTTTCCTGGGTACCAAATCTAGGGTAAATGTTGGTTTTGGTGTGTGGGACTATTTCTAGTGGTTATACATTTTGTGTGATGGGCTCAATTCAAAAGGGATAACCTAGAAAAGGGGGGGGGAGGGCAAGGAATTTTATTTAGCTGGGAAGGAGGATTTATTCTAATGCTTTCCAACCTTTTGCTAGGATGCCGGAAAGTTGAAAAGACCATGGGGATATTTCTAAAATACTGGTGATCCTTCCTTTCTCTATTGAAGCCAGCCTTCAGCAGCAGGTCCCGTGTGCCCAGCGCCTCTCATGCCTCTCATCTTCCACCTCCCAGCCCCTCTGCAGCCATCCCCACTCCCAGGAGGACCCTCGTCCTTGTTACTCTCCTCCCCGTTACTCTCCTCCCCAATTTTAATCAGATCCTAGGAGGTCTGTACTTCCAATCTGAACTCTCCTACCTCCTCAGACACTTAACTCATTGTTGTGGTTGCCTTGACCTTCTACTCACCATCATCGTTGTCATAATCATGTTAACGTATCCATACTGCAGTAACCTAGACTCTATTTTCTGGATTGGAATGTACCAGCTCGTATCCACTTTTTAAAATCTCAAATTATGCCCTTATTTCCCCATACCTCCCATCCAAATGAATGACTTAGAGTCATATGATAATAGACTTAGAAAACTTAAATATGATGCTGAGAGGAAAAAACCATGACCGATAGTTCTAAACTATCATAGACACCCACCAACACTCCCCTCCCCCATTCTATGCAGTATATTTAGAGCTCAAGGATAAGCCATTTGAACATCCTTCCTCACTGAGGAAGTTTTGTTTAGACTTCAAAATGGTGTGAAGATGGGACTGTGATCTTCTGTTAGCATATATAGTAAGTTAGGTGGGCTACACTTACAGTAAGTACAGGGGTTAGCATGCTTATGTATTCTCATCTGAATGTACATAGATAACTAAAATGGGAATAGTTGGCCATGCAGAACTTACTGAATTAATCAAATTTAAATCAGTTATCACCCTACATTTTAGTTATCTAAATGTGAATCTCAAAATTTCTGAGAAGTCATAAGGTAGGGTGTTTATCTTATGTTTCAAAAATGAAATATAATTATCATGAGTTGACTAAGTGTAATTAACAATGAATCTAAAATTTTTACTTTTAGCAGAAAATAAGATTGTAGCTCATTATAAATTATTAGATACTGTGCCTGCAAGAAACTTCCAGCTGAGGAATTTAGATGCTCCAATGTTCCCTTGTTTGTTTAAATTGAATGTTTATACAAGGTGTTAATTTTACCGATTTTAAAATTGCTTTTTTCCTTTTCAGTTACTTCCATTTTGGAGTTATTGATATATTTTTCAATTGATCTTATTCCTTGAACACGCACTTTTCAGAACCAGATAGCCTGTGGTCCCTCTTGGTTGATGGTGAATTGTGTTAAATGGACTGTCCACTAGGAAACTGGAGTGCCAAGATGATACTGCCTACATCTGCACTAATGAATTTGAGAATTTTTTGTTTTAAACCGTGCATGCCAAGTTCCATCCCGAAGAGCAATTTCTCATTAAAAACAGTTGAGTTATAAACTGCTTAGAAATGTGGTTTATAATGGAAGTGCCAACAGACTGTTAATTATAGCAGTTCTTCCATAATACTTTGAGACATGAAATTCACATTAACCTGAATGAGCTTTTCCTGGTTATAACATGTTTCTCCCTACAGCATTCATTTTGAAAATGGGAACATTATATTGCTGTGTGCTTGGATGTTGATGGTGCAGCAGAAAAGAAGAGAAGGGAGGGTAGAGCCAGAAAGAAACCCCCTGCTCTTTCCTAACAGGAGGTCTCAGTATTTTCCCAGACCTCTTTAGTTTGATCTATGGCACATTTTTGCCTTACTTGATGAAAAATTATAAAGTTAATTTTTAAAAGTTATCTTCAAATTTCCATTTTACTCATAAAAAATTGCCACTGATCTATATTTATAGTACCAAAGATCATGAAACCAGGGTCACTATGAATGCTTTTTTCTGTTTGTCCATCTTTCACTTGGGAAATTTAAATGGTTCTGCTTTAGCCGAGTATGTATTGTTCTTCATTCCTGAGTTAATGTGCTTTTATGAAACTGTCTTGAAAGGACTCCTAATTAAACGAAGGCCATGGTTGGTTGATAAGAAGCTTTGCCAGTAGCCAAGAAAATAGAATGTATTGTGGGTTACTGTGTAGTTTTACAAGTTATTTGTATCTAATCCACAGTAGTGATGATACCAGGTTTTGCCTGCAATGCCTTTTGATTGATGTCTTTGAGGCCACTATGAAAGGGTTGCCTAGCCAGAGAAATTGGTGTGTGTATGTGTATGTGTGTGGATTTGTGTGTATGTATATGTTTGGGTGTGAGTGTGTGTTTCTGTGTTTCTCATGGTTCTAGACATATTTCTGGCCATAAATACATGAGAATTTATCCTAAATGGCAGACTCCATCAATGTGGACAGCAGCAACAAAGAAAATCCTCATGGCTACCAGGAATGCCTAATTACCACTCCCTTGTAAGAAACTTAGCCATATTTCACAGGAAAAGATACTGTTCAGAATGTTAGGGCTTTAATTGGACATATTATAACCTAATGAGACTAAAGAGCCAGGTCTTCTTGAGGAAAACCATAGGCCTTTCTTAAGAAAAGACTCTTTTTTGTTGAAGATTTGAAATTAAAACAACAACAACAAAAACCCCAAACTCCGAGTGCTCTTAAATCTGTGTTGACCTGTTCCCTAGGCAAAATAAATCTAACCCTGAGAGGATATGATTCCTACCCCTCTATTTTCCATTCTCTTGAGAAGCCTGACTTTGTTCTGTGTCTGGTGAAAGTTCTGACACTAAAACCTTTAATTCATCTGTGTCCCAATCTTCCATACATACAGTAGAGAAAATAATTTATATTTGTATCAAGGAAGCCTTATGAGAATTAAGGTGGCAACAGAGGTAGATTATTTTGAAATCCTGTGGTGAAAGATGTTCAGAAATTCAAAGAATGGTAGACTTTAGCAAAATACTATATTCTCAGCCCATTTCTTCTATTTCTGCTGCCCTAGTGGAATAAAAGTGTTTTCAAAAGTTGCAGACTAGTGATTCTTTCAGGAAGGGAGTTAAAGAGATAACCTTTCTGGAGGGTCAAAGGTTACTTTGGGAAAATGGGGTATGTGTAGGTACAGTCTGTAATCTCTCTCCCTCAGATATTGAGAAGCCCCCCAGGGGGCCCTTTTTTCCCTCTCCACATTAAGAGTCAATGCATCTAAGGAGAGATGCGATTGATGAGGGCTGTTGCCTGTTTTGCACTGTAAGAAGATAAGATAAAAGTGGAGAGTAACTGCGAAAGAGGGAAATGCCCTCTTGTAGTTCCTGACTTCAGGGAAGCAAGCTTTGCCTCTCTGTACCTTCCTCTGATATATGGGTCAGAGATACAAAATATAATGTGCAAGATTAATTAACGAATGGGCCGACTGGGTCTAAAGATAGTACAATTACCTTGAAAAAGTATCTGTGTGCTGCCTGATTTCCTTAAGTCTTTTAACTCAATTAGATGGTTGATTTAAAAAATGATGGGTAAAGTTTTATATGCGTTGGCGTCTTCATACTGTTGTAAAAACCAGTTCTTTTCTATACCAATATGCCTCAGCCTAAAATGCCAGTAACAATTGTATAAAGAGAAATGTTAATAATAAAGAGACTGGATAACCTTTCAACAAAAAGTATATTTTATCATTTGGCAGATGCAGTCATGAACATTAATCATAGAAACCTGCAGATAGTAGAAGCTTAATATCAAAGCTAATGATTTATTTTATGTTAATGACTTCCTGCCAGGGCATAAAAGACTATTCATAATGGACTCTCAGAGCTATGTTCAGTTACTAAGGCTAATGGGATAATCTTTCCTCTCCCAAAATTAAGCTTTTTGAAATAAATTATGCTGTTATTTTTCAAGGTAACTCTCAAAAATTTACTGCAAAACTAATCTTTTAAGAACTACTTAAAGAAATGAAAAGGAAGAAAAATCCCAAAGCAGCTTTTCTAGTTCATGAACAGTTTTACTTAATTAGGGAGAGAAAGTTTGCATGTATGCTAATATCCCTGAACTTGTAATGCTAAATAATTTTCAAGGCAGCCTTCTGTGACACAATCTGCCTTTTGAGATTCAACTCCTGTAAGTATGTCCCACAATAGACCATGTTTCTGTCGGCCATTATCAGCCAATAATGAGCTGAACCGTAGTAAAACATGTGAGTTTTTCACTGGGAAGTTTTAAAAACCATGTTTACAATTAGTTATAACCAACATTATATTTCAATAAGAGATAATTTGCCTACTAAAGTTCACATAATGTGCTAATCATGTCTTGTGGTTAATAAACCTCACTCCCCTGATGGCTATAAAAGGCTATTATTTTCATGGCAGCAGTTCAGGTACAGCTGCTGTGTGTTAATAATGCATCATTGTCCCACTAATCAACATAGCAAAGGTCAGCACCCCTAAGCACCTAAACCACCTATTCTCTTTCCAAAATATTTATTAACACCTTAAAAACATATCTGTTCATTTCCCTTAGCCTCCAGTCAGTTAATTCCACTCCAAGCTACTTGTGTGATAAAGGTTTTGTACCCTAAGCTAGGTCGTAGAAGAGATTAATATATATTCATAGTAATCTTCTCCCATAAACATGTTTCCATTTCCACAGTCATTGACTGAATTAGTGTCGGGTGGTTGTAGCCTTTATAATTAAATAGGTGTGTACCAAAACTAGAATATTTTCAGATTTTACATGTTATTTAAGGAGATGTTTAGAAGAAAAACAACTTTTCAATAACCAGAATCATTTAAAGTAAACAGAGCGAATCGGGAAGTGGGAAGGGATATTTAGAGTCTAAACAGAAATTAATCGGTGTTAGTTTATAGACCTGATGCAAGAGTGAAATATTATTTTCTTAATTGTTCTTTTGGCATAGGAAAGCAATAATAGTAAAAGCTTCTTAAGCCATACTTTCTGCACACAAAGAACATATTCACGTGGGATTTCCATTTTGCTGGAAAATCGTGCAAATCAATAAGCCAGCACTTATCTGCATTAAAATTAGGTAGACAACAATTTATAGGCACAGTGATAGTGTAGTTCTCTTCATACCCTCCGTTCATGTTTAAGATAATCCTTGCTTTTGTGTCCTCAGGGAGAAGCCAAAATGTTAAGTGAACAAGATCTCATTTTCTCATCTTGTATTATTGTCTTCTGTTTTCTGTTACTCATTTTGATAACCTTGTGTGTGTGTGTGTGTGTGTGTTTCCCTTTATGATTTGGGAGCCTTAAATGTTTTAAGAGAAGAGAAAGAAATGAAACTCAACTATGCTTCCATCATCAAGAGAAATGCAAAAGGCAAACTAGTGGGAGGAGCTTCTATTTGTGCAGCACATAATGTACAATGGTACATTTGTCATGCTTTAAATATATAATGCCTACAATAAAATATGTACAGGCACAGTTGTGATCTATGAAGTCCCTGGCTCCAGTGCCATTGTTTGTAGTCTCTACGGTTGTCATACATTGTTCTTTGCACATCATACCCTTACAGGAGAATTTGACACAATTTCTAGCTTTCAGCCCTGCACCATTTTCATTGCACAATATACATGAGTTTGACAGGGTGTGTTGAGGACAACTCTGGCAAGCAATTGATATTTTGAAGTGGCAAGCGTTTCAGCAGCTGCCTGCTTGTGAAAAAGGAATGATAAGATATACTGTATTGTTAGTTTCAGGGAAAGCATTAAGGTTTAAGCTCTGTAAAAATGTACACATTATTCGTCAGTGGTGAAGCAAGTCTTTTATGTTTTTTAGAGCTTAGCTCTCTGGCTGATGTGAACTAGAATGACATTGGTCAGTAAATGAATAGGAGTACTTTGAATTTGAACTGCTGCCAATTTTGCACCAACAAAAGAACTGACAAAAGAAAGATTTTATGTGAAATGCAAAGCACACGCAATGTTTTGGGGGCGGGGAAAGGGAAGGAGAGAGAGAGAGAAACCAGCACCAGAGAATATTCTTTAACACATACTTGCAAGGATACCAAATAGTTAAACACATCTATTTTTCGTGGTTCATCAGCTACAACCTAAGCTGTTTTATCTAATGTGCTTTAAAAACCTGTTGTATATACATGGGCTTTCAGAATGTATTCATATGGAATTTAGAGTGTTTTTCTAAACATCGCACTGTGCCCTGAAGGCCTGTTGGCAGAATATCAGAGTCACCCACTGCTGGAGTCCCCAACTCTCTCTCTATCTGGTAGTGGGAAATTGTAGTTTAATCAGTTATGGCACTTTCAGTGTGTAACGTTCATTAGCAAGGCAATTTGTCATGACTGTTAATGGTCAGGATGCATCTGCTCTCTCAGTTACAGAGCATGATAAGTAAGAAGACAAATATTTCAATATCTGATAGTATTAACTTGTTTCAAATTTGTAATCCAAGGTTACTTGCTCAAAACAGACACAGCAGCAGATTAACAAGCATCCTGTATTCAATTTTACTTAACCCTGTTTTTATGGATTTATGGCTTTAAAGCACACTAATACGCTATTATGAAGGGCACAGTCTTTGATTAGATGTTCAACAGAAACTAAGTTATGAGCAGAGTACTTTCTGGGTTCATCTGGAAAGAATTTATGTGCATAATATTTTCTATAGACCTTCATAAATTGAAAGGTTTGATGCATGCAGTATTTCTAACATGTTATATATTCTTCTCATGATTAAAAAAGTCACTTTTCCATTGGTTTATAAACTGGCCAGCGACTTTTTTAGTGAGTGCAGAGTCCTGTTCTATTTTTAAAGTTTTAAAATTCTACTGAAAAATTTTAGAATGAATTAGAAATGTCACGTTCCTCCCCAGAAAACTGCTTTATAAGATCATTGTTCTAAATGGGGGGAAAAAGTTGAAAAAGATTCCCCCAGATGAAAAGGTTAGGATTTTTTACATATCTCATATTTTCTAGGTATGACATCATATAGCTTGCCATCCAAAATCTTTTTGACACATTTTCATTTTTAATGAAAGGCCCTAAAATTCAGAGCATAATGATTTCTTAGAAATTGAACCCAATCTTGGTAAAAAATTCGTTCTTGCTAGTAACAAAAGCTGTTACTGTTTAAGCTCCTGTTGAGCGGTTAGTTGGTACGCTTCGCTGAATGTTGTCAAAAAGGCTTTCCTCATGATTGACAAGCCAGCAGGAATGTGAATGGAGATTTTAATTGCGTATCATGTGTGCATATCAGAGTGAGTGAATTCATGACTCTGCTTAGCTCCATATCTCTGCAGGTCAGCCGTGCCAAAAAATGCTCTTTTATGTGCAGTTTTTCCAAAAGGAGAAAGGTGTATGTGTACTGAAGTCATTGGTTACTCATTTCTGAAGTGAAACACTTGTGTTCCCTGAGACTCGGAGTTCGAAAGTAGAACAAAAATCTATTTTCAGATTTCTTTCTTTTACTCTCTGCACTTATAATATACTTGGATGATGTAAATTCTCTTCAGTTACAAGTTGGGAAAAGTCTGCCAGAACATATTTTTCTTATGGCACTTGCTGTAAGAAGTGTGTTTATCTTTCTTTCTTTTTTTTTCCCCCTAAAGAGTACTTTGAAAAGAAAGAAAAAATGTAAGCCAGTGGAAAAATTTACTGAGGCCAGTTGCCTTTCTATAACTTTTAATCTTTAGAAAAGACCTGACCTGGGTGGGAGAGGGAAGAAAGAATGTATTTCTGAGAGGTGGAAGGTTCATAAAATTGTTTCTGAATTTTGGTAAAAATAGCAAGAATACAATGCTTGTTGTAAAACGACGTTAATAAATATATGAATGTTCATTTCATAGAAAATGGCTCTTTGGGTTTTTTGATAACTTAAAGGTCAAAGATTCATTTCTGCTGTCACTTCTTGGCCAAGATGCAATGGTGGTGATTTGCCATTTATCTTATTGAGATGTCTAAAACCCAGTACATGTGAGATTTTAAAGTGGAGTAAAACTTTTTTTTAAAGGTAACTTTGGCTATAATAACCCCAGACTTATCAAGAACTTACTTAAGTAAAATTAGAAAAAAAAATTCTTAATGAATATGCCATATATAATTTTTCATTTGATGTGAATATTTGGCACTTGGGTTGTAAATTTAGCACATAGCTACTTTTGTGTGTCATTTTGAATAGGTGAGAAAAAGATTAGTGCCAGGGTCATTTAAAATATAACCATAGTAATAAGTAGGGTAATGTTGAAAGGACGGTGACTTTATAGCCTTAGGATATCCCATGGGGACTTAACTCTGTTCTGGGCTATAATATGTTATCTCAACACATTTGAGAACATATCAAATTGTAGGCAGATGATTCAGCCTTAGTGTGGTGTGTAGTACAGGGTGATAGCTGTAGGAGGGCACTACTGTACCTTTAAAATGCTAAAGAAGAAAATCTATTTTATTTTAAAAATTTAGCTCTATGTATGGGGTGACATTTTTCTAATGTTATGGAAGACTATTTTGTACTTTATACTGAGAGCTCAGGCAAGAAAAAATCTATTTACAAAATGAAAAAAGTGCTCAGCTGAATGCATTTCACTTTTAAAGATGATATTCTAGTAATGAACTTTATCAAGCAGAGAACATTTCAGTAAAAGTATTAAAGTCATTCGTATTTTGGTTGTCTCACTTAAGGCTGTGTCACTGTTTCCATTATAACTTCTTATTTTCAGGTAGCTCTAAGGCAGTCCCCATACAAATATTTGCACAGGGATGAATGAGAATATTTTAGCCTAAGAAGTAGACTTTGTTATTTGGAATGTGCTTGTTAAGAAGCTTTGGGCTTTGTTAATAAGGGACACAATTCATTTTTAGAAATTGAAAAGCATTTACTGAACACCAACTGAGTGTTAAGGGGCGAGGGGGAGGCACAGAGATGAGTAAGCCCTGGACCCTGCCTCCAGGCCAATCAGAGAGGGATACGATAACTGGATAACTATAACACAACTTAGCATAACTGATGGGGTGTGAAGTCTGTGGTCAGCCTGCTGGTGGTGGGGAATGAAAAGTAATGAATTGCAGTTGGGGAATCCTGGTTGCTTCCTGGAGGAGATGGCATTTCAGTTGGCCTTAAAAATTCAGCAACGAGAAAGAGAAAAGTTACTCCTAATTTTTCGAATTATTTTTTAGACTTCCCACCTCTTTTCAAAATGATGGGCAGCATCTTCAAATAAGAACCACATATACAATAGGACTATTAGTATTAACATAGAACATTGTAACCAGGAAAGAGAGATGAAAGCATATTTCTTGGCCTAGGTATTAAGCTATAATTAAGCATTAAAACTAAACATTTTTAATATAATTAAATGTTATATAATTAAAATAAAATTTTGTATTTTACAAATACAAACATTTGAACTAAACATTTTTATATAATTAATAATTTTATATAATTGAAAATTAAACATTTAAATTAGACTCTTGCTCCATATCAGAGCAAAAATGGAAACACATGGAAACAAATTCTGATTATCAGAGAGATGTATTGATAGTAATTATTCATGTGTAAAAAGTTTTCCTTTAGTTGAAAGCTGCAAAAGCTGCAAAAGAGAAATCCGTGGAGGTGTGACACCAAGGGCTATGTGAGAGGCGTCTGCTGTGGATTGAGGTGTCTGAGGTGGGAAGTGGGGCCTAGGGAAGGGGGAGGGGAAGACTTGCTGAAATAAACAAGGCAAAGAGAACCAGGAATTGTTTAGGACTAGGGGAGTGAAAAGATTAGAACTGGATTTTAAGAAGATATTGTTGTGGTTGTAGAGTGGTGTGGAATTCAAATTGCTTATTGTCAGTGGGGTAATGTTCATCCCTAGTAAGAGTATAGCAGAGAGGACTTCCACAGGGAGTCCCGTGTTAGAATGAATGATCAGGTATTGATCTGTCTTTCCATGCTTTTTCAAATTATGGATGAATGATAACCTGTTAGAGGTTTTATACATTAGCCAGAAAGTTCAGTTACATTAAAATCTAACTTCTTAAAGCACGTACAGAGTTGTAGTCTACATGCACATTATTTTTTAATTGATAATACCCACATTAGCATCAATATTAATGCTTTAGCTATAGTCTAATAAGTACATCTGCCAAGTTAACATTCAGTCTTTTCTAATTGTGGTATAATATTTACAGAAGTTAATAGTAATTGCTTTCCTGAAATTTCTTGCTCAGTGATAAATGAGCATATTATTAGTAAATTGGGAGAACATATTAATAAAGTGTACAAACATATTCAGAAATCTTTATCAGCACTTTTGATGGTATCTCACAATGTTCCAGTATCCACATAACAAGGTTCTCAAATTTCTCTGCCAAATTTATACCCCGAGGGGCTGGAAGAAGACCCTGGCAGTGCCTCTCTAATCTGCATAGGTCTTAGAAGGCTAAGGTTTCATCTTTAAGCCATACACACTCGTGTTTATTTTAATGTAAATATGATACTTTAAAGCACTTACAACTGCGTCCACTCTGTGTTCTAGAAGATAGTCCATGCTATTCTATAGTTCTACTGCCTTGGCATATAGTTCTTTGCTCGTAGGGGTACGAGTTTCAGAAGCATGAAACAACATAATGCTTTTTTGTCCTTATTATTAAAAAATAGATTGGCGACCTTGAAAGAGTTCCTTTTATTAGGTCATCTCTCCCACAGAGAATGGAACATTTTGTTTCCCCTCATTTTTTCCCTGATTTGCACTAATTCTCTGCTTTTGATAAGAAAGCTTAACAAAGTACTTGCTCTTAGTCTAAACTGGAAGACTGTTTAGCTAAGGCTCAATAATTGCTGGCGCGGTAGGCAGTGCGACATTATGCTTTAAAGGGAGATGATGACAAAGAGGGTGGAAGCCAAATATCCTATGTGTAGGTGGAAGAGAAAAAATGCTAATTACTGGCACAAACTGATGATGTTTAGTGATGGCAGAAGGTAGGCAGGTGTGATATTATATTGTTAGGTGTTAGTATAGGATCTAACCTGAAAATATTTGAAAAATCCAGGAAAATAAAAAGCATCTTGAAGAAATTAAACAATTATGGTGATGGTTTGGGGGTGGGGCAGGGGCAGGTAGAGGACAGAGCAAGGCCTGTAATGTAACAGGTGGCCAAGACATGGGTTTTTTCCTCCCTCTTTCCCTTTCCTCTCTCCCTCCCTTCCTTCCACCACAGACAGCATAGTTTGTAAGATTGTTGACATTATTTTCAAGATTCCTTTAAATTATCTTCTTAGATGACATTTCCCTAGCACTCTCCCACTTGCATCCTTGCCTAGAACAGGCTTCTGTTTCTTGGGAGCTGTCTTTCCTGTCTTCTCCGTCATCTTTGGGACACACCGCAGTAGACCCAGCTGTCCTGGGACAGCAGTGGCTCTCGTTAGGCTGGGTGGCATGCGTGGATTTTAGGTGTGTACATGGCGGACTTCTCCACAAATGCCTATCTACTTGACGTCCATAACACACTACTGACTCAGGGGTATTTTGCTTTTTGGAGTTTCCCCCTCTTTACTTCATTTAATCCTTAATCTGTTTTTGAACGAGTTTTTTGTAAACAGGCATGTGTAAATAACGGATATTCCCCTTGGAGTGACAAGAATATGTTTCTTCTTCTAGAGACTCAGTTTAGGCAGATGAGCATATTAGATTTTGCCTTTACCCAAATCAAGGTAATTTCTTACATGAAGTTTCATCTGCAATGGCAGGCTGGGGAATGAACACTGTGTATGTCTGTGGTTTATGCACATTTATTCACAAGCTTCCAAAAAATTTTTTTGTTCACAGGGAACAAAAAATTAATGACAGAGAGAAGCAGATTCCTTTTATATGATTCCATAGGCTATTTTTCTATGGGCTTTGAGGTATGTGTCACAGCATTGTTATAGGCTTAGCTTCCAGGGGCATGACATTTGTAGATATTGGGTAATTTATTCATTAAATATTCTCTGAGTGGTTCCTGTGTGCCAGGAACTGTGCTAAAGTGGTGGGGATAGAAAAAGAAAAAACATTGTGCACTTACGGAGGTAATAATGTTAGATGTGATATAAATAACCCGATTAACAGATGATGAGTCAACTGAGAATTAAATGGACAACTTTAATATTTGACCTAAACACTATTACTATTGAGCTCTATATATCCCTGTGTTCTTGCACAATTTATCTTCTCTGCTGCTTTCCCTTTCCTTGAGTCTGGTTGATACGACTGAGGGTAAATCCAGCATTCCTTGCCTTGTCTCAAGTCTTGCTGTGAGAGCAACTGATAGCCCGTAGGATGTATAACTTGGTAACTTAAGCCAATAGTGATTGTTTATGAAGTAGCCAAAGCAATGAATTTTTAAAAATTGAAATTCTAATCGTGCAAATATTTAAATCTTTAGAAATTTGAACTGAGTATCATTCAAAAATAAACAATAAGGGCCCATGCCCAACCCCTTTTTAAAAAATGCTTTAATTGGCTGAAATCAGTTGTTTAACATCATTCAATACCATTTTTATATTTGAAGTTGTTCATAAGTTCAGGATATTTTTAAAATGGTAAAACAATCAGTGTTCATTTTGTTCAGGTTCGTCATAATGGATTTCAAATTGTAAACACCATTGGACATTTTAAAATTATTTTTCTGATGAATTCTACATATTCTGGGAGACAGTCATTGTAGAAATTGCTTACAAAATAATTCTGAATCTCATATTTTGTTACCATCTCATTTCTTACCCTAATATGGTATGGAACCAGACTGCAGTTACACTTTCACAATTACTTTGTTATATGGGCTGAAATATAGTCCCGAAGCTCTTATTACCTTTTCCATACACCATTTGCACAGACCTGCTGATGTCTGTCAGCGGTGCTTCCTTAGGACAATCAGCCATTCTTAGCTGGTTGTGTTTAAATTCAGAACACCACAAATAGAGAGCACCTCTCTCTCCTTGCTGATGAATTTTTAATGCTCAAGCATTTATAATAATTCAAAGGACTTCATTATAATAGCTTGCAGAATTAGGCCATGTGTTTTAGCATGTTGGATATTTATTTGTGCTCTTTGTCAAAGAGAAAAAAAATGAAAACAACACAATATTAATTGAGTGTATTTGTGTCTGTAGCAACCTGAGAATTATGGTGTTGCCCAGTGTTAGAGCTCCTTTTCCCTGAAAGAGGTTAAGATTTTCTACTTCAAATAATTCACTCAAAAGCTCTTCTTTTCTCCATAATCACGTTTTATGGGGAAAAAAGACACAACTCCACTCCATGTCTTTAAATGGAAACTGGAATGCCATATATTCAAATATGGAATACATTTACATTTAATAACAAAATCAAGAACCTTTCTTTTACATTACAAAGAGAAATATTCTTTTAAAATAGCCGGTTCTTAGGGTCTTTGAGAGTCTTCCAAAAAGAGATTTGGTTGACTTTGAGAGCCATATGGTACAGTCTGTTACCCTCTTTAATGATTTTTTTCTTTACTGTTTTATTTCACTCCCAAACTGTAGTTACATTAGAACAACAACATATTAAGCCATCTCCTGTAAAGTAATGACATTTAAAATATAAATAATAGGAAATAGTTAAAATATAATCACCTTATGTGTTTCCTGCTATCAAATGCCAACATAGAGTGATGTGAAAAATCACCCTTTGAAAAATTGGAGATTTGAGTGCTATATATTTAATGCTAATACCCTGAGGGTACTGTATTCCTCTAAGTCTATAATGTCAAATATTCAAAATATTCAGATAACTGATTACATACCTCAATTTTTTGGTATACTTTTTGAAACAACATAATTATTAATTTATTTGGTATTAAGCTATTTGAGGTCTGGTTAATGATGACTAGTGATGGCAACAAAATCAATTCATTAAATGGTCCTGTTTGTAGCTTAGTGTGGTAGAAAGAAGATGGAGATGGAATCCCAGGCCCTGTATGTTAATCATAGAACTAACCACATGATGTGGAGCAAGTTACTTTTAATTCTCATTTTTCTCTCTCTAAAACTAGAAGTTTAATCACCTCTAAGAGTATCTCCTGCTCAAGAACATAGGGGTATCCATTGGCTTGTTAAACAGTAAACTCCAAAATATTAAGAGATTCTGAGACCGACAGCAACCAGAGTATCATCTTCATTACAGACACCAAATTTAAAAATCTAATGCTGTTGTCATCTGTTACATATCAAGAGAAAAGGCACCATGGCATCCATCATAACAACCAAATAGCACAGCAAGATAGATTTTGAAAAAGCAACACTCAGAGCAGACAGTGAACGTGGTTTTAACTAGTTTCAGCATAACATTTTATCAGAAAACTTCACTGTTTTTAACTGAGGTATGGCTCCATTTTTGGCTTAAAGGGCAACTTGGGCTTATTAAGGTGGCCATGGATAAAATGTTTATCCTAGATAGCACTGTACTAGTAGGGCAAGTCATGGATCCTACGTTAGAAAAGGAACTTGGGAATCAGATGTCAGGAAGGACGGTGCAGGAGGACAGGTGGCCAGAGGTCCCAGAGAGCTGGGAAGAGGCCTGGGATTTAGCAGGGCCTGAAGGAGCAAGCCCCACAGCCACATCCAGGCATCATGATTAAAACAATATCCTGCCCCACTCCTAGATTTATTATCATCATTATTAGGATTCTTACATCACTGTAAAAAGTCCTAGCCTTTTGGACTCAGGCAACTTGAAAGGCCTATTTTAAGTAGAGAGTGTGCAGGCTTTCAAAATGGACCTGCCTTATATCACCCGATTCCATTTTTCACAAATATAGTATCAGGGTTCAAGGAGGCAGAGTTCCTGACTTTAAGAAGTTTTTGGTTTGAGGGGGGAAAAAAAAGTTTGTACTTGAAAAATAAAAAAATTTGCAGAGAGAATAGCATGAAAGAGAAAATATATTCTTAGCACTAGATTTTCAGTCAGTTGTTCTTAACCTTTTTGGTTCACACATGGAAGCGAATATTCTAGAATTTCTGACACTGTACTTAAAAGGAATTAATAGGTCAGTGCCTTAAAAACAAAGTTTCAGAAAATTGTACAAAGGAATCTTGCTCAGCTTTCTTGCTGCTCCCTTGCTCACTCTTGCTGCTGTTGAGCCTGGTGAGGGCACTCCGTGGGCACCCACGGGCCATGCTTTTGGATGTGCCCGGAGCTGCCCTTTTCTTGGTCTTTGGCTCACTGTGACTCTTACACGTTTACATCTCTTAGCTGCACCAAGATCGTATTTGTGCTGGCTGCCTCACGTGATGTATTCCTTTCAATGTGTCCCCTGACCAGATAGGACCATAAGTAATTTATCTCAGTTAGGACAAAGACAAAATTTGGCTTTGATCCAAATTTAGAGGCCCACCATGCAGAATTGAAAAACAATAATATGCTTTGACCAACTAGTTTGACAACCACTTGTTGAAGTAGTACCAAACCTTTATATAACCTTTATATTTAGAAGACACATGGAAACAAAATATTAAAATTATATGTTTGTGAAACATAATGTTTACATATTTGAAAACTTTTAAATTATTTTTAGTTCCTCAAGAGAACACTGGAGACATTCTATACCATCCTGTACAGTTATTCAAGGCCATAGCAGAAATCGTTCAATTGCTAACTGTTGATTTATTAATATACATATAGTAGTTATATGGATAGAGTTTTTCCAGCAACTCTGGTGTAAAATGTGCCATAAATAAGAAAGAATTCTAGGCCTGAAGGAAGCAGAAGAAACTTGGGTTGAGTTTCTTTACTTCTCTGTGCCTTGGTTTCCCCAACTGCAAAATGAAAATAATGATAGTATTTCATTTATAGGATTTATAGTGAAGATTAAATGATACAAATTGTATAAAGCACCCATCCAGACTGCCTGGAACAGAAGGGTTCAGTAAACGTTAGCTGCTGTTACTGTTGCTGCTGCTGCTTCTGCAAAACTCAACTCTGGTTGCATAAACACTGCCAGAGCAACTCCTGCTGTCTGTAAACTCTAACACTTCTGAAACTCAATGGCTAATATGCCCTGGCCTCCTCAGACTGGTATGGAAGCCCATGGCATTGTTTGTAATATCACACCAGTGTAGTCATGAGCTTGGTAAAGTTACCATCTGAGACCTGTGGTCGGAACCTTCCCAGAGATGGCGTCACCTCAGGGACATCCCACCTGAAGGTGCCAGCTGACTTCCAGATCAAGTGCTTGCATCCCCACTTATGGCTATGGGTCCCTTCAGTAACCAATAAGTTCCCCAAAAGCTGGAGTACTGTCTACAGTTGGTTCCAGTAAAATATGCATCTCGTCTGGAATGGCCCTCTACCTTGTCGCATCAATACACTAACTCAGATTAATTTATCACATTAATAAACTGACACCCTAGACCTCAAGAGATCTCAAATAAAGAAGTCTCAACCCAAGGTGCCTTTAGACTTTTGTGTGCAGGACACACCCTTTGTGTACCGGGTCAGGAAGAACAGGAGGCCTTTCACTGAAAGATGGCGTGAGTACACTAGCAGCACACTCCACCTGGTTCTTAGCTGAGTCTAGCCTGCACTTGCCCCTGGAGGTATGCACATGTCTACAAGATTCAGCCTCAAATCTCCCCTCCTGTGAAACTCTGTGTCTCTAGCTTTCTCTAAAATTCCTGGAAATGATATTATGACCATTGTCTGTGGAGCCAAATTAAACTTTGTCATGAATTTTTGGGTTGAGTTTTAATCTTTTAACTAAATCATAGGCTCATTATTTTTGTGTATGTCACCAAGTTTTAAGAATTGCTTCTAAGATATTTCAGGACAATCTGGATTTCATTGAATACAGTTTTATCACCATGTAGTCCACAGAAGGGGGGAGGAATTCACTTTCAAAGTGGAGCGATGCTTTGTCTGTATTGGTTATCACTTTTAGCTTTGGTTTGAGGTTAGTAAAGAGTAAATTGCCACAGTGCAAAGAAGTTAAGATAGGTTAGAGATTCCCTGCGTGATAGGGATTGAGCAAAAGCTCTTCAAATGGCCACTACTATTATTGGGAGTGCTAATGGGTGCTAGAAAATTAAACTAATTAAAGTCACTTTTGAAACCATGTTAATCTATTTCAGCAGGTGATAATAAGAGTGTAAAAGAGACATTATCATTCCATTTATTCTTTTGTTAGTAATTTGATAAGGAGCAATTATCCTTTAATTGGTATTGCCCCTCATAGTTTTCAGGCGTTTGTATATACATTTGAAATGCATAACAGCACTATGGGGGCGAGATGGTCAGTGGGATATTTGGATCTCCATTTTTACAGCAAAGGAAACTGAGGTTCAGTGTGTTTAAGTGAGTTATTTAAAATCACGTGGCCGGTAAATGTTACGGAGTGGGGATGTGCTAAATGAGCAAGCTGATACAAATACATCTCCAGACATCTATTATTTAGTCAATCAGTTCTGCTGAACTCTGGAAGCCATGAGGTGACCAGAATGCCTACCTAAACTTTCAAGTCACTGGCTCAATGAAAACATCCGTGAAAATGCTAATTTGCTTCACCTTATAGGACTCTTATTTTTAAAGAATGTGCAAGAATTTGCTTTTTTAAAATCATTTTAATGTGATTTTTCTTGCAGAGTATTTGTAAGAGAACTAAATGCACATAAAATCAACATTGACAATGCAAGAAAGTTCCTTGAAGGGAATTTTTTAAATCTTAGGTGTAATTTTTTTAATGTGTTAGAATGTGGGCTGAATGTATCTCTGAAATTTCTATGGAAAATCAAAAAAAAAAAAAGAAGCTTCTAAAGCAAATATTATCTTTATGTGTGTAGTTATAAGGTCAAATTATATCCTAAAACAAGTGACCTCAATTACTTAATTCAACAAACATTAATAACAAAGTCATAGAAGATACAAATATGATCATAGTTCCTGCCCTCTGGTGCTTAGAACACAATGGGGTGCATAAGACATTTGTATAATGACCATGTAAGATAGAGATAGTGCTGTAAAAGAAATGCAAATGTTTGTGAATTTCCAATAGCATCCAATACTAGCCTTCTTTTTGTATCATTATTTTGAGATCCAGTGTAGCTGTAGGCTTTTCGTGCCACTACCAAATGCAGGGACATCAGTAAGACCAAAAGGCTCTTTGAATATCTTTTCTTTAGGAACCGAATGGAAGGTGACTAAATTATGTGTTTCTCTTATAGAGTTGTCTGTAGAAATGTAAACCTCCTTGGGGGCTTAGATAACTTTAAAGAATCCTGCTCATTCTTCAGAAATGTCAAACCTGTTAAAAATATAGTCTGCGGATTTGCTTCTGAACTCTACACCACTTCAGACGTCCTTTAGCACGGTGACTCATGCCAATTATTGGTTTGCATTTTAAAAATATTTTAATTACAAAGTCTTTCAAACTCAATTATTATCATTACTTACAATTATAATAATTAAATAAAATAATTAACCCCCTAATTTTTACAATAAACCTTTCAAATCCAATACTTATGTAATAATTATAATAGTATACTATTATTTCAATATTATACTAATAAGATATACTAGTATAATAGTATACTATTACGATAGCATATATGGTATATAGTATAATAGTACATTTTATTATTTATAATATTAAATAATATGTATTTTCATATGTAATATTTCATGCTATTATAATATACAATAATTTAATAGCATAATTATGTAATACTTATCATTCTTAATATTATATTTATTACATTTCAAATTGTATAGAAATAAACAAAATAAAATGTGAAACATTCCCACTCTTCCCTCCAATGCTGCTTCTAGAAATAATATCTGCTAATAGTTTATTGTGTATGTTTCCATTCTCTTTACTATTTTCATTTAAGTATAAATATTTATGCTATTAAAGATATACTTAATATATATTGAATATTAAAAATCTGTAAAACATGTAATTTTTAACCAAATTGGAATCATATTCCTTTTATTTTGCTTATCCTAATTGTTCAGTAAATAATAGTTGAAAATCCTTAGTTTGCCTGCTCACATTAATACTGCCATCATTCCTTTGATATTTCAATGTTATAAGCAAATATTTGTTTTGTTTAGTGTGGCAGGCTGGTAGGTAAATGCAAATGATATGACATTCTCTGCAGGAAACTTTGTTATTGGCACTTACCAAGATGTCAGTATAAGTTGATCCAGTCTTTAAGTGAGTCCTCCTAGGTCATTTTTAAAAGGATAAATTATTAAGGAAAAAAATGAGGATTTATAGCTAAACACTGACATTATCAAGTCACTTTACTATTTAATTAAAATCATATATGCAGAAGTAAGAATGTATTTCAAGCAAACAGGTTCTAGTTGCAGGTGAATCTGAGCAGAAAAGCTTATGCTTTACAGGAAAAAGAAAAGACTTTAGGTACATTTTCTAGACAGATATTCCCTCATTATGAAGGTACAGCAATAGCTGTAAATATTTAGTTATTTTACCAGACTTAAGGAAAACATTTATTGAAGTAACAACATTCATAAGACTTAGTTCAAAAGCTTTTCTAGCAACTGAAATATTTCAAATAAAAGAAATGTACTCAGCACTTAGGCTACGTCTAGATATAACAAAGTACATGGTAATTATTCAGTGGTTGTTAACTGAGCACATAACCACCTGTGCTTGGTTCTATTGGGAATTAAAATAAGAATAAGACATAGTTAGCTCAAGAACTTCACAGTTCCGTTGCATTATTTCTCCACAGCTCTTATGAGAGTGGACACTTTTAATGGAGAGATGAATCTCAGGCATAATATATAACTCACAACCAGGAAGTCATGAAGTCAAAATTGGAAGGAGGCTCTTACCTCAACATCTACCGTGTTTCCCCGAAAATAAGACAGGATCTTATATTTATTTTTCCTCAAGAAGACACCCTAGGGCTTATTTTCAGAGGATGTGTTGATATTTTCCCCTCAAAGCCTCAGCTTGCAGCACGCACAGGATGGCCGGGACCTGACAGGGGGAGC
>CAUYPO010048030.1:0-31075 GCA_963574435.1 Cheirogaleus major
TATATATATAGCAATTGAGGAAACATGTTCACTTACTAAGGTCACAGAATTTGTAAGTGGAAGTCCAAGGACTTGAATTTAATTCTTATATGACTCAGAAGTCCATACTGGAATTTCAGTCACTATAAGTAGATGGCCAATTGATCTCATCAGCTGTTTTAGCAAATACTGAGCAAAGGTTATCTATGTGAGATTAGTCCGTCTTCCTGGGATTCATTTTCTCTCTATTCTTAGATACCTAGAGCTGCTCTGTCCCCCGGATCTGTCAGTTCTCCGGAGAAGCATGCTGGAACTCCCGCTGTACAGCTGGCACGTGTTTCACGCTTCTTTTCTCTCAGTCTTGTTTCTGACCTTTGCAGACACAGATTTCCTGGAACATAATTTGATGTTTCCATCTCCTCTGCCTCTACTTTACTTCCAGCATCCTTGGTTCTTCCTGCTCTTCTAGATGGTTCCCCACTTTAGATCCCAATGCCTACTTGGGAGGGACTGGCTTTTCCCCATCCCTTTGTGTGCTTTGATTATCATCCTCTACCATTTCCTCCCCGTGTCTGGGTCCCTGAATTCCCGCAAATTCTATGCACTAGCTCACTCCACCAATGCTTGGTCTGTTTTACTGCCCAACGTTCCATACAGAGAGGGTCCTCACTAAAAGCAACATGTAGATATGACACTTCAGACACTAAGGAAGTTTGGGGAAAGGGTTGCTGCTGTTTAGCACAGCATCTTTCCAAGGGCAACATTTAGGGTGTTTTGAAACTGACAAGGCACCAACCTTAGATACAGGCCTTAGGACAGGAGTGAGTCTTACCCACCTTCTCTATGCCAAGGTTATTTGCCAGGTCTTGGAGAATAGAGGATAAGGAAAACCCAGGATAGAGACCAGTGTGACAGAGTGGTCATCCAGGAAGTTTGGATACCAGGTATTTACCAGTTGATAGAGAAGTATTTCATACTTTAACAATCTGTGAGGTTGCACCAAGGAGAACTGATTAAATATAAGGTCCAATTCTTATGTCTAAAAAACAAACAAAAATTTAAGAAATTATTATAAAAAATAGTAAACAAATATCAAAACTGTTAATAAGGTATTAAATATTACATAAACTTTTCACAGTTCACATTTATAAGCATTGATAAATATCATTTAATTTGTAGTAATTAAAAAGGTTCCTGAATCAACTGTCTATAGGCTATCACAGGATCCTATTTATCCTGTGATGTTTGTTATGATGGAATGTTACCAATCTAAAACTCATACAAAATAGCTTTCTCCTTCATGTTCCCTCCAAAATGTGGAGAATTTCAGAGTCTCAGAAGTATGTCATTTTCCATCTCCAGACATTGTTTTCAAAGGGAGCTGTCCAGACAAATGGAACTCAAAATGATCTAGGCTTGTTCTTCTCTGGATCTGAGTATCAGTAGCTTCAAACCCTGTAATATGCAAATAATAGTAAAATCTTATATCTCCATTCACATGGCTCCACAGCAAGACCAGCTTCCATCCTAGGAATCTCTAGAAGTAGAAAAGTGACTTCTCCAGAGCGTTGGGCAAACCCATCAAACAATAGCAATTCGTACATTTTATGACCTATCTAGCTTCAAAAACATGGAAACCTGATGCAATGCTGGCTTAATTGAACACACATAGGGAGATTATTTTTCCACTTTCTGAATAAGGAACAAAGCAATGTAAGTTACACTGAAATTTTGTCTGTGTATTTAATTGCTGAGTAGTACACTGCAATTGATAGTTTAAGTACTAATTATTTTTAATGTAATTATATTTAATTATTGTAATTGCTATTCATATCTTGTGTCCTAATAGAGAGACATCAAGGGCCCTTTTTACAAAATTATTATATTCTCTTCATGCTAGAAAATAGAATAGGAAATTTACCTTAATTTAGTTGTAACAAGCTATTTGCTACTTCATGTATTTCAAAATGGAATAAGTTTCTTATTCTTTTATCTTTTTGGGTGGTTTTTTTGACAAAGATATTTTATAAAAAATGCTGTGAAACCCTTTGAATTTAAAAAAAAGGTATGGATTCTTTGTATGTGAATTACGGCTTTGTACATTTTATACATTTACTTGTAGATCACAAGATAAATTCACATCTTTTTTTTTTCTCCTGTGGGGCATTACAGAATAATGAGTAGGATGGTTAGACATTGTGATTTTTTTTTGCTCTCAATTTTATAATGTGTGGCAACATATTCAGCTCAGTAAGTGTGTAAATTACAGTATATATAAGATTTGAAAATTAAAGAGATGGAAAGGAAAAGGCAGTCTACAATGACTAAAAAACAAATTCTGATTTATTGCCTCCTATGCCCTGAGTTTAATTGGTTTACATTTCACAAGGGAAATACCTATTTACCATGCTCTCTTTTGTATAGTACATATAAAGCTGAAATATTGTTTCGGCTTGGGTAATGGAGTCATTACCTCAGTTTTAAACATTGTGTACCTCAAATTGGGATTCGTAATGGACTCATTGGCTAAACAAAATTACCACAAGTAACAACAATTTCTAGAAACTTAGAGACTCTAGATTTACTTTTCAAAATGCTTTTTAGATAGTATGAGGAATCAAACTCAGGGAAATTAGATAGATGATACTTTTAGAGCCAAGAATAATATAAAAATATATGTTATAGAGAGTAAAAGTTAGATGTTTTAACACCAGCCTGTATCCACTAGTAATTATAATAATATCCAACATTTATAGTGTATTTAGCAGTTCCAATCATTTGCCCAACTTTTATGTTTATTATTATATTTAATTTCAAATAAGCCTTGTGATTAAGATAATATACTCTTCTCCCTGTTTTACTGGGACAGCTGGTACAAACCAACACTGTTTCAAGAAAATTGGGTTCTATGATCTCCCATACTGATCAGTTTTTAGTCAAATGTTTTACAAAACAGATTTTCCTTTGATGTTCCCTACAAAATGTGGAAAATTTTATAGTCTCAGAAATGTTTGCCACTTTCCACTCTGTACATTAGTGCCAAAGGGAGTCCCTAAAACTAATTGAAAAAAATAATATTAAGACCTATTCTACTGTAGATCTGAATATCAATAACCAAAAAGCCAAAAATTTGTGGAAGTCTATGTACACTAGATCACTGTTTTTAAGAAGAGCCCACTCAGACCAAATGTTGTCCTAAGTATCTGAGCAAATTAAACTATATGGAACAACCATTTATGTATATATTTGTATATATAAATATTTATTTGTATATATAGATATTTACATATATATTTGTGTTTGTTGCACAGGAAGTTCATACAGAGGTTTTAAAGCATAGACTCTGTATGTAACAGAAAAAAGTTAAATGCAGAGGCCGTAATTTAATAACTTCATGACCTTGGGAAACATATTCAATATCTCTAACCTTCAGTTTTCTATTCTGTAAGATTAGGCTAATATCTATGTTAATGGATTGTTGTGGAGCTTAAAGGAGAAGAATGGCCACATTCTACTTAGTTTGGACCCACTATATACTCCTTGAATGTTAGCTATTTATTATTCTATGAATATTTCACTTGTATAGGCTGTATATTTTTGTTGCTGTCAAGATGCTGCTCAGTCTAGTTGTGTTTCATTCTGGCTTGTAGTACTTTAAGAAAAAGGATTGTGAACCTTTAAAAACTAGAAATGTTCAGTCTCCATGTCTGTATCTTCTTAGTTAGTGGTGTGGTATGTGGCCTGAACATGTGCTTCTTAGTGGGGAATGGGAGGGTGGGAGGAGGGCCACTTGATTCTCATGGTTGAGAACCACAGTGATGGGAAATTTGGTGTTCCTGAATATTCTAAATTAATTTATTTTGAATTTTAATTTATTTTTGGTTAACAACGTTTTTTTTTAATTTAACATATATCATCATCACCACATGTAACTAAATAAACAAAAGATAGAACTTTTTTCTTGGAAAAGCATAGCTTTGATTTTACAAATCCTTACCACTTTTATTCTTTCTTCAACAGTTTTGTATAAACCCAGATCTTATTCTGTGCCTATCATTGTGCTAAGCAATGGGGTTATCATAGTGAATATTAGAGTGAGAGTAATGACAGGAGAGAAGATTATCAACAAAATATTAATAATCAAATGGAGATCACGGTTTCAGCTCCATCAATATATAGATTTACACTCCCTAACCCCCAAATTCTTGGATTCTGTAGATTGTCTTGGAGGACTATGGTTTAGGCCTGAGTAAAAATGAGGTGTTTGAGTATTTTCTTGAATACAGATTATGAAGTCTATTTTTTTCACTGGAAGACAAAAATATATGTACAAGGTCAGCTTACTCAATTAACTCAGTGTATCTATTATTCTTATCAGTATCATCATCATCATCATTTGATGAATTACTATTAATAACATTTTATTCTTAGGATATATAAAAAGCTGGTTACTAATGTTACTGGTGCTCTGTTCAACTGGAAGCGTGACTCCTTGATGGAAGAAGCTAAATTATGACATTGAGCAGCTCTACTCCGACCTGTTAGGTACATCCGGAGAACATGTAAGGGCCAACATGAGTCTTAAAATCAGACAAACTTAGGGTTTTTCCTTTTAAATCAGAACAATGTGTTATTGAGTTTATTTCCTGTTTCACCACTTATTGGTTGTATAAATTAGAGTTAGATGATGAAAACAAATCTCAAATATATTTAAGGCTTAACGAATAGAAATGCAAAGCAGCTATCCTCCAGCAAAGAATTCAGGAGCTTTGGTCCCTGCCATGTGATAGCTCCAGCCTTCTGTAGGGCCTCAAATTCTTCTTCATCCACTTGGTAGATAAAGTAAGAGAACATGGAGAAGGCCCACTAGCTTATTAAACATCTTGGCCTGGAAGTGATACAATCACCACTATTCTTTGGTGAGAACTAGTCACCAAACGTACCTGGATAAAAACAGGGGCTGAAAAATATGTAATTGGAATATTCATAGTTGATTTTTAAAAACTTTAATATATTTTTGGTCAACAAGGCTTTTCTTAATTAACATACCATTATTACCACATTAAACTAAATAAACAAAAGATAGAACTTTTTCCCTGGAAACGTGTAGCTTTGATTTTACAAATCTTTAGTACCTTTACTCTTTCTTTAACTTAATAATGTGTATTAGCCTCTTATGATCTTATACTGTGCCTATGCAGCTACTTCCCCACTGCAATTCTACATGTGAAAAAGAGTACACATTTTTGGTGGATATCTAGCCATCATGCCAAGCTAACTGTCTGATTTGAAAAAATTAATTTCTATAATTCTGATTTCTGATTGAAAAAGGGAATAAAATCCTTGAAATATAAGTAATGAAGATTAACTGAGATAATGTACCAAGTATTTTACATATGGTCTAGCATAATATGAATTCTCATTATATAGTACATGTTATAATCATCATCATCATGTGCTCTGTGCTTCATATAGCTGAAATGAAACTCTTTTTCTTTATAGTGATATAATTATTTCCATTCCATTCATCCTGAATGCTGATTAAATCTTATCATTTGGTAAATTGCAACTATTTATTTATGCCCTTATTTTATGAGCATTCTTTCTTACAGCAGTAGTAATACCAAATGCTTCTTTTTTATACCTAGGGCTTCTGTCAGGAAAAGCAGGCTGCTTTTCTGAGATTGAAAATGGTTCTTTTGCGTAACCTTAACATTTGTACCCCCATAATATGCTGAAAAAAAAAAAAAGAAAATGGTTCTTTTGGTCAGTAACTACACAGCTTCAAATACAAGATACATAAAGCAAAGGGGTTCCCTCTGAGAATGCCGAAGTCACGGCAAGATCACCCTCCAGGCCGCTGACTCTTGCAGCGTTAGAAAACCTGTGTCCGACAAAATATAAGGAGTCCACTATGTGCGCTGTAGAATCAAAGTGATTTGGTTTTTCAATGAATCTTCTTTTATTGTGTGTTCTATTATGTATGCTTCCTTGTCAACATGTGTTATATTGATTAAGTTACATTTAGTTTCATATTTGTAAACTACATAGCAGTTTTTGTTCATATATGGAAATTCTGAAATGCTAAGCAAATCATCAAATAGTTTCTGTTGTTAGAACCCTGGCAATAAATATTTCCAAGACGTTAAAGAAAAGAGTGATTTGAACAGAATAGGGTATTCTGATCACGATACCAAGAATAAACAGTACCTTTTAATCACTTTTCATTCTCATTATAGCTCCTGTCATAACAACTATTTTCTCAGTTTTTAAACGGAAGAACAAGCAAGCAACAATTTAATGTCAGTCGTCATTGTTTCTTAAAGATTGTGTTGTCACACTAGTTTAACTTCAAATCAAAGTTTAGAAATATTAGTGCTAGGCAGCTATTTATCTCGAGTTATTAACATTTCTCAGTTATTAAAATGTGGTTATTTCTTTGAGGTTTCAGTGATTGAAATATAAACAAGAAATAGAGAAAAATGTCAAGTGTATCTCATTCTGATTAGTATTGTAATTGTAAAGTTCTTGTAGTCTTGCTACATAAACTATTATCTTAGCTTTCAGGTTTTAAAAGGCTTCAGCATTTTTATTGGGAAAATATGCAGGGAAACTATTTTGGGAGACAGGAAATGAAAAGAGGAAAACTAAGCTGTTGAAATGTTAAGGATAAAAGAAATTAGCCCCCGTTAAATACATGTGATGTATGAAAAGGGTAGAGGACATTGGGTAAGACAACCCGATGTCTAGGTCTGATTCCTCCTATCAAGTGTGTGAGATCTTGAATAAGATAACCTATAATTTGGAAGTCTCAGTTTTCTTATCTTTAAAATGGAGAATGATCCCCATTCCCTATGATTAGTATAAGATATTAAAATTAAACAAGATAATAAAGGCTACCATTAATACCAAGAAATACCTAGAAAAGTAGCACCCTTTGTCTTTTTTAAAATTTTTATTTCAGAATATTACAGGAGTACAAATGTTTTGATTACATGTTATACTTTTGTGCAGTTTGAGTCAAAGTTATAAGTGTGCCCATCACCAAGGTAGGTGCCTTGTACCTGTCAGGTGTAAATTTACCCATTCCCTCCTCCCCCCCCACCTACTTGGTTTCTGTTGAGTTTTAACTACCATAATTGCACATGGGTGTTGATCAATTAGTTTCCTTTTAATAGTGAGTACATTTGGTGTTTATTTTCCAATTCCTGAGATCCTTTGCTTAGAAGAATTATTTCTAGTTCCATCCAGGTCATTACAAAAGGTATTAGTTCACCTTTTTAATTATGTGTATTACTCCATAGTATACATATACCACATTTTATTGATGCACTCATGTGTTGATGGGCACTTGGGTTGATACCACATCTTTGTGATTGTGAATTATGCTGAAATAAATATTCAAGTGCATGTGCCTTTTTGATAAAATGACTTTTTTCCTTCTATAGAAAGCAAAATGCTTCCTATAGTTATAGTCCCCTCCCTTTTCAAAATTATATGGCACAGGCTGATAATGTTTACCATTATTGGAACTCCCTTTAGATCCCTTATTTTTAGCTTACCATGTGGCTATTTAAAATAATGACAATATTTCCTATCCTCCTTTTCAGCTATATGTGGCCATTTGACTAAGTCTAGACAATAGTATGTGAAGGAAAGTGATGTATGTAACTTCTGGGATATATCCTCAAACTTAAGTGTACATCATCATCTGAAGAGCTTGTTAAAAAGCAAATCACTGGGTCCTATCTCAGAGTTTCAGATTTAGTAAGTCTAAAAAGAAGCTTGAGAATTTTCTAACAAGTTCCAAAATTATGGTGATGCTTCTGTTCCAGAACCATGCTTTGGGAACCTCTGCCTCTTGTCCTTTTCTTCCACTCTAATTCTCTGAATATGCTCCTGACGCATCTGGAGTCATGAACTTGAGGGTCTAATCCTAGGGATGGTGGGCAACACACAGGACTAAGGACCTAATATGAAATTCATTGTATAGCGATTAAGACATTTTGAGACGGAGACAATGGGTTTTGATTCAATAATGCTGTTATTTCTAACTGTGGTCTAACTAACAAAGTGATTTTATATGTATTTGTAAAATGTATATATATGGTGTAGATAGGTAGATAGATAGATAGATAGATAGATAGATCTCCTATAGTTGAGCACGGAATTTTTCATAGAAAAGCTATATTTAGAGTAGTTTAAAAGTATTATCATATAAGTATATATTTTAAATCTATGAACATTTCATAGCAGTACATAAACATGTTCAAGGGTAATAGTTAATAATGAAATTTACTGACCTCATAAGTATTGAGAGTGCTTGGCCTTCAACCTCATGCCTTATGATTTTTCTAAACCAGTGAATATAACTCAAAAGGAAAATATAACCTGTCATGGATTATGCCAACCTGGGCATTTAAATTTTCAGTGAGACATGCAAGAGTAAAGTCAGTATATTCAGGTCCTATGTTTTACTGAAAGCTAAAATCATTGCCAAATTCTGGCCTGTTTTACATTATTCTTACATTTTCTTAAGCTTTGGATAATCAGGAGTGGTTTTAGTAATAAAATTGTCAATTTTAATTAAAAATTAAGAACTAAAAGTTAGTACCTAATACAATGTTAGGGATATAGGGTAAACTTTTGTTTTTGTATTCCAGTATAGACCTAGATTGTGGAAAATTGTCGCACAAGTCAAATAGTTCATATCACCTGTTAACGAACTTTCTAAATTATAAGTAACTCATGATTAAATACCCACATCTCCTAATGTTCCCTTCATTGGACTTCTCTGAAAATATATAAAGTCATAAATAATTATTTAAATGAAGATTCCAATTCCAATAGAAAAATCCAATTTGAGGCCATTTCACTAATGTTTCTCATTGAAACAGTGTTCTTACACTCTGATATTATAAGAAGAAAGAGAAAATACAGTGTAGGAAGCTAAAATAATTTATTTAAATGTAAGTATTGGGTTTTTAAAGTTATATATGTATTTTATAAAGAATATTAGATGATTTGTTAAAATACATACAATAAATCATTAATAAAAGAAATGAAGTATGTAAAAGGAAAAATGTAAATAAAGGCATTTTTTTAATGATGTAAAGAATAATTTATATAACTGAGCCCTCAATATTGACATAATTACTAAATTTTGTTTACTGGCAGTCAAAGCAAGCAAATATATCTAGTTACATAATATATTGTTACATTTTTTGGAAGGAAGGAGATATACTAACTCATAAAAAATTGAATTAAAAGCATTGATTTTACAAAACAGGAAAAATGTATTGTGAATGTTAAAATGTTAGTTGTAGCTGAATGACCATCTCAATGAAAATGAATCATATCGTTTCTTCTTTTTACAATGAAATCATTATGTAACACTTTTAATATAAAACTTTATATATTAGTTATTTGATTAAAATTTGTATCTTCACTGCCAGATTAGAAGACCCTAAGTACTGAAATGTATCCCATATCTTATGTGACATATGTCATATCTCAAGCCTGTCTATAATAGATAAAATAAACTTTTTTAGTAGTTGATGGATTAATAAAATTTAATGCTAAGATATGTTTCCTGATATTTTAATGACACAGCAGATAAATCAGAAAAATGTACATAGCTAATATATGAGAATTCAAACTAAGCAGTGGTTATTAAATCATTTGTGGATAATAATAATAATGTGAATGTGAATAATACCATTAAAAATGCCACATTTCTGCTCCTGTCAAATTAAAATTTTGGAAAAACAGGATACAATAAAACTTAAGTTTAGAAATTTGAACTGAGAAAACTGAAGTCATGAGATAAGGGACATTAACACCACTCACAAAGTACTTACAATAACCCAGGCACCCTTCTAGTGCTTGGTATATTGAAACTAATATAGTTCTCACAACAACTTTTTAAGGTGGTGTTATTAATGCCTTCATTTTGTGAATAAGAACAATGCAGCACAGGGAGACCAAGGTTACATAGCTAGCAATTTCTGGACCTAGGGATTGGACCAAGTCTGATTCCAAGGAGCATGCTCTAATCAGGCCATTATTCTAGACCTGTAAAACATCTACATGATTCACTTTGTTTTTGTATCTGATTATTTTTATTTTCTTGAATATGTTTCATTTCTAGGACTGTTGAAAATTATAAGCTTAAATTGCTGATTTAACTTTTGATTTGTAGGATTACATAACTGTCCCTGCTTTTTTTTTTTTTTTTACATAACCTTTCTTATTTATTAGCTCTGGATAGTCAACATAATTTAGAAACAAACAATTCTGTGCAAAATATAGAACAATAAATTAAAATGGAAGGGGTCTGAGTAGATTTTTAATGTGAACTAGTCATTTTCATGTGGCTTAGATTTATAATATGTTTGGGTTTATTATGTAAAATATCTTTGCCTAAGTTATGATGAAAAAGTGGTTGGACCACTAAGACTGTTTCTAAGATCCTAGTGACAAAAAGTCAGCAGTAAGTGGAATAAGATAATACTTCCTTATAAATTTACTACAAAAGGGGGTATCTGGAACAACTTGCAGTCTGCATCATAGTTTATAACAGTACAAACCCACCATGTCTATCAGGAAAAAAGAGATATAATTGCTATGTTGTTTCTGTCCTCCATTGATGAATGTGTTTGCTGCTGTTTGATGATTCCTAACAAATTGGTGGCTTCTGCTGTCAGCATTGCTATCAGAGTGCAGTTCTATTATAGTCTCATTAACATAATGATAAAATTAACATTAAGAAAACACTTTCCATAAGAATTTATGAGATTTTGTGCAATTAAGCATATAACAATATGGACAGAAAAGTCACAGAAGCCTGTGTAATAATAAAAATTTTAAAAATATATTTGTAGAAGTAGTCAGTGACCTGAGACTTTAGACTGTTGATTACTGGCTTGTTGATATGTTAATGTGAAGTAATTATTCCAGTGAATTGAAGCTGAAAGTCAACATGTATATTCATTAATTTGGTTTAAGCTTCCTTATTGTTAATCACAGATGGGGTATATATTTTCAGCACTCTGACCCACAATTTTCCCATCATGCTTTGCCAACCATAAAATCTATATATTTTTTTCCTGTCAACTTTCTAATTTCTAATTAGGAAATGCTTTTTTGACCATTTAAAATCCTAAATAATTGTTTGTCTTTAAAATTATAGAACTGAGATTGTTTTTGTTAGAAATCTGCTTAATATTGCATATAACTTGTGTTTTGATATTCACAAATAGTTTTCACTATTTCTTTCTATAAGCATGTTTACTTGTTAAAAGATTAGCTATTTCCTGATAAGTATCTCTTAGTAATTGATAATGTGTTGTATCTGGAATAATACTGTATGTTCATCAAACCCTCCCTTTTTTTCTTCTTCATGATGCCTTAATGAAATTTTCCAGCTTATCTTGTAGCTTGGTTGGATTATGTGACTCAGTTCTGGCCACTGTAATGTCGATTAAAACAGTATGTGCCACTTCCAGGCCTGGCCCATTAAAAGATCTTTCATATTACCTGTCAAGCTTTCTCCCATCATTCTTCTCACACTCTGATGATGAATATCCAGTGGAGGACACCAAAACCCCTATAATAAGGAGAAGCATAAGGTAGAAGTAGCTCTGATCCTTTTTTTTTTTTTTTTTTTGAGACAGAATCTCACTCTGTTGCCCCGGCTAGAGTGCCCTAGGTGTCAGCCTAGCTCACAGCAACCTCAAACTCCTGGGCTCCAGCAATCCTCCTGCCTCAGCCTCCCGAGTAGCTAAGACTACAGGCATGTGCCACCACATCCAGATAATTTTTTCTATTTTTGGTAGAGATGGGATCTCGCTCCTGCTCAGGCTGGTCTAAAACTCCTGAGCTAAATTGGTCCACCCACTTCGGCCTCTCAAAGTGCTAGGATTATAGGCATGAGCCACCACACCTGGCTAGCTTTGATCCTTGAATGAGCATATGGAGCAGAGTCCTACTGCTGACTCCACTGGATTATGATATGAGTGAGAAATAAACCTATAGTGTATTTAACCAATGAGATTTTGGGGGTCTTTGTTATAGCCATTGGTCTACCTTGACTTTTATATATCTGAGATTAGCAAGAAATTGGAAGTTGGAGGAAATTAAGAACAAAGGAGTCTCCCCACAGTGTATGTGCATATTTTTGTAGGTGGCAAGTTAAAAGTCACTATACATTGCCATAGTTGCCATGAGGACATTATTGTATTGGTCAAAGCATCTATACTATGAATAGAGTACAAACTAGCAAAACTAATTAATAAATAGAAGCTGTCTTTTTACTGCAAAATTTAATCTCATGCCTCCAATCATAATAGAATAAAAGATGCAAGCAGTTATCTAGAAATAAAAGCACACAATAAATGACGATGATATATAATAGCTCAATGGAGCTTAACACTCTCTACATAGTTTTGATGAACACGAGTAAAAAAATATCTTTTTTTAATGGGATATTATAGGTTTCTTTTTATTTATCACCTACACAAATTAACACAGAAAGATGATAGCAACAATCATTTTTTTGAGTGCTTCCCAGATGCAAGGTACTCTGAGACCCCTTTATATACAGTATCCTATGTGATGTTTACAAACTGATTTTAGAGATGTTAAAGAAAGTCAAAGAGGCTATTTAACGTGCCCAGGTCATGTAGCTCTTAAGTAATAAGGCTAAACTTCACTTCAAGTCTCACCCTATTCCAGAGACAGCACATTGTTCATTGTGCTATGGCAGGAAGTAGAGTTATAAGTAGCAACCAGGAAGGGCAACTGAAATAACCAAAGGCACAGCCTTCAAATATTTTATCTTTATTTCAAAAAATTGAAATGAATTTCAGTTACTCTGAACATTCTCAAAGTTATATGCCAGGTATTACTTATTATTTTCCATTTTTAATTGTTTAGGCTGAAATGTCCATGTATTTTATATATTATTATTATAATTATTTCTTCAAATTCTGTCCTAGTATTAACCCCCCCTCTAAATTCTCTTTGGGAGAAAATTGTGAGATTTTAAAATAGTCTGAAATGGAAATGAGATAAATGGTTAAAACATCATATCTGTTGTAGAATAAAATAGAGGTCATCATTAAATATAGTCTATAATATTTGTTTGATAATGAAGTTTAATGTCTGTGAATGTAAAACCACTTTATAATATGCTATGATTCAAATTTTCAACTAATTTGGGGTACATTTTCTCTGATTTATAATTCCTTACTGTAGTGGGTAAATTATCATACCTATATTTTTGATCAATTCAAGCTTTGACAGTCAATTTTAAATATAAAAATTCTTTAAATATAGGCAGAGAGAAAATGAATACAATACCCAGAAATTAATGAATTAATTAGAACATATTAGAATTAGGGGTGAACTATGCAGATACCTATTCTAACCACTTTATTTGACAAAGAAAGATTCAGAGACATTGAGTGGCTTTTCTAAAATGTCACCGTGAGTGAACATAGGGTCAAATGCAAAACCTGGTTCTTGTGTCACTGTGATATATCCCTGTCTCTCCAATTTGTTGTTTGTGGGTCTGTGTGGCCCCTGATTACCTTTTGAGTGACTTTATTTGATTTCCAGGTAAGTTACAATAGATATTTGACTGGGTGTATTATATTGTTGTTAGTGGGTGAATAACCCAAAATGAGCCTTTAAATGCCCATTTGAAGTTCTTATTTATCTCTGATTCATTAAAGCACATTTTTATATCCAGCCTCCTTCCCAGAGGTCAATGTCAGGGACACTCCAGAGCACTGAGAAACTGTTTCTCGAAGGTGCAGCTTTGCTTTTAGGTTTCTATTTAGTAAAATCTAAGTAAGTATTTTATGTTTTAGAAATTGTGGATTATCAAAATTTTAAATTCTTCACAATAATGTTCCTCAATATTTACAGAATAAATTTATGGTTTCATAAACAGATGAAAGCAGTTAGCAAAAATTTATCTTCCTTAGTTATTGCAAAAGATTGATTAAATATCTTACTCTAATCTTAATTTTATTTTTGTTGGAATGTAGCTCTTCAGTCAGATCTGTATTCAGTTACAGCTCTGCCAGTTGCTGTCTTGAATATTCTTTGGCATATAGCTTAGCTACCCTAAATTTCAGTTTTTTCCTGATTGATGAGGCAATATTATCTCCTGATTAGAACTCTACAACTCTCTTGTTTGGCCTATCAACTTGCTTGATCAATAAAATATGCCAGAAGTGACATCTGGGACTTCTATAGCTAGGTCAATGGAAGCCCTGCCCCTTTCACCTGGTTATCTGGGGACTCTGGACTCTCTCTGGGGACACTGAGCCACCATATAAGAAGCCCTCATACCCTGTGAACTTCATGCTGGAAGGCCCCATGTAAGTAATTCTGTTAATAGTCCCAGATGAGCCCTTTCTTCCAACCATCTGCACCAACACACCAGACATGTGTGTGAAGCCATCTTGGATTCTCTAACCACCCTATCCATATCAGACAGGTGCCAACGAGTGACCTCAGCTGATGTTCTATGGAACAAAGCATGGCTTAGCTGAATCCTAACCAAATTCCTAACCTGTGGAACTGTGAGATATGATAAAATTATTGTTACATGAAGTCACTGAATTGGGGAGTGGGGAGACTTATGGCAATAACATTTAGATAAAAAAAAATTATAGGGCCTGATATATTGTAGATTTAATAAACAGCTGTCGAAAGGATATAGGACATCCAATTATGTACATGTATGGTTACTATAAGTTTATATATACATGGCTATTTAGTGCTATATACCTATGAGCCCAAATCTTTTATCTTTTACTCATGATATTAAGAATAAAAAGATAAATAGTATCTTATCCATTGTTTTTCTTTTCAAAAAAATTAATACGGCTCCCCAAAACCAGCATTTAATTTAAACGTGGATTTAAAAAACAAATCTTTGCCACAAATAGATATGGAAATGTTTTCAGACATTAATGGAAATATTAATTTGTTTAATCATCATAATTGTTATTATTGTCATGATGCTAAGTGACTAAGTATATTGACAAGCTACTAAGCTGCCTCAGTTTATCCAATATTACTGAGAAACTATGCCAGATTGAGCAAAGTCAAACTGATTTAGCCTTTTTTTCTGTGCCTTCCAAGTATTCTGAATTTCTCCTAATCCCAATTCTGGGTTCATATATACATCCTTATAACAATATTACAAATTTTATTGTAATATTTCCAAAAACAATAGTGAGCAAACCTTGTATATAGCCAATGAACTTCATTGGTCACATTTTGTCTCTTTCTTGTCTTTAGGGTCAAATCTGCTTGCTTCCTTCCTACTCCCCATAGCCTATACCAAAAACACAAAGGGAAGATGACATAATGTGTGTTGCCTGTTTTCTCAAAAGTTAATGAACTGTGTTAAACTATAAAATATTTTATTTTGTTATCCAAAAATCTATTTCATTGCCACTTTGAATGTATTTATTCAATTAGGACCAAAACTACATTTAATTATGTAGCTCTTATTTACCATTTTTAATAGTTTTGAAATTATTTTGATTTTACTTTTAGCTCAATTCTGTCAGCTGAAGATTGGTTTCAAGGACACCAATATTATGTAAAGCTTTCTAGGATATTGTGTTAAGAGTTGATATTCAGAAGAGAGAATTCCACCATTCCCATTGGAAAATGCTTTATGGGGAAGTGATTTTTATCTTGGACACCTTCAAAGGTTTCTCAAGGGGAAAAAAATAAATGCAATTTATAAATTTTGTGAGATTTCAATGTCAGAGTAATTTTAATAAATGAATTTAAGAGATTTACTGATGCCAGTAACTTAAACTTGGATTAAGACTTTGCCCAGTTAGGACATGGAAAACCTTTATGAATATAGATAAGATTGAACCCATATTCCCTGCCTTTTGATATAACAATCTATTGTAGTTACCAAACATCTGAACATTCCTATAGAAGCCCAAGTCACCAGAAATTATGGGTTTTCAATGGAGCATAAAAACTAAAGATCTTGGGGTGCAAAGCAATTCTTCATGTAAAATGAAAAGATTTTTTCAATGTTAAAGTTTTTCAGCATCAGAATTAACCAAGGCAAGGTAAGTCTCTAGGTATGAGAGTTTCATTCATACTTCAGATTCCATTTGGATAGCTGCCCTGGAAAGAATTAGTTGGGATGCTTACCTGGTTCTGTCTGCATCTCTCTCGGATCATGTGGTTAGGAACTCTGTGCCTCTTGCTGCCTCCTTTCATAATCAACAGTTTATTTTTCTTCCTTTAACCTGCGTGGGTTCCTGACATAGGCATCTCTTCTGATAAGTGCATGCCTTGCACTATTGTCCTACCGGTGGCAGCTATATCTTATGTGACCATTGCTACAGCCAGAGACTAGCCTGGATTCTTGTACCACTTTCTACACTCAATCTTTATGCCAGGCTCCTCTCAGCATTTGGGATGGAAAAAGTTTTTAAAACGTTCTGAAATTGACTAAATATTTTCTTATTTTGCTGTATAATTCTGTCAGCTATAAAATATAAGTGCTACCTCCACAAATGCTTCCCCTAAATAAAATATCCAGGTATCTTCACATGTTTGCCTGTTCTGTATCTCCTTTGCAATCTGTCAGTAGATTCATTTTGCCAAAGCAAGACATTATTTTTCTATTCAAAACGTTTCTCTCCCTCCCTCCCCCCCCACACACAGACACACACACACACACACACACATGATTAGTTGTGAAAAAGGCAGCATTAACTAAAGTAAGGAAAAGGTGAAGTTTTCAGGAAATAGAGACTATGTAGTAGCCACTTAAAAACAAAGTTTTATTCACACATCACACCTTATACCAGGGAAATCCCTGGTGGAATAAGTAAGAAAATAAAAATAAATAGATGTAAAAAATTGTATCACAAAAGAACTAAAGGAAATCAAGGAAAAACTTTATTTCTCAATAGTCTCATATTGTAAAAGTTTTACTGACAATAAAATAATACCCAAAAGCTATAAAATAAAAGATCAATTTGATGACATGCAAAATTAAAAAAAAATTATAAGTAAAACCACTGTAAGCAAAGGTAATGAAAACTCTGGGAAAATATATGAAGGGCATTTAATAAGCAAAAGACATATTTCCCCAATATAGTTCATATCACAATAAAAACAGTATCAGAACTAAAGTATAAAAATAAGATGAAGCTATGAACAGATAACTCATGAGAAATGAAACACAATTGACTATTAAAGACAAAGTAATACCCCCAAAATATTTATAATCTAATAAATATATTAAAAGTCTATATTCAAATATGATTATAATGTCTTGCCTATTTTATTTATCTATTTTTCTTTCAGCATATTACAGGGGTACAAATGTTTAGGTTACGTATATTAACTTTGTCCCACCTGAGTCAGAGCTTCAAGCATGTCCACCCTCCAAATGGTACACACCACACCCATTTGGTGTGTATATACCTTCCCTCTCCCACCTGCCCAACACCCCAAGAATGTTACTACTATATGTGCACATAAGTATTAATCAGTAAATACCAATTTGATGGCAAGTACATATGGTGCTTGTTTTTCCATTCTGTGATACTTCACTTAGTAGAATGGGCTCCAGCTTTATCCAGCAGAATATAAGAAGTGCTAGATCTCCATTGTATTGTGTGACTGAGTAGAACTCCATAGTATACATATACCACATGGGCATCTACCCAAAGGAAAAAAAGACATTCTATAAAAAAGACATCTGTACTTGAATGTTTAGCAAATTCACAATTGCAAAAATGTCTTGTCTATTATTTTGACAGAAAGCAAAGTGTTTGGTAACATGCTGAGTTTGCAAGAATGTGGAGAAACTGGTGCCTTCCCACATTGTTATCGGAAATATAAAGTGGTATAACTTTAATAAGAGCTATTCAGAAATATATTTTGAAATGAGGCATAAATATTTATATATAAAATTCCACTCTCAGATGTTATCTTTATATTTACCCACAGAGGTATGAAATAATGCATATACAAGGTTAAGAATTACAGCACTGCTTATACCAACCAAATATTGTAAATTAAAACTATATTTCTATCAAATTAGTGCATCCATACAACAAATAGAAGAAGCTATTCTATTATGATCTGAGGAGAAATATCAAGGATCTGATCAGGATAATACAAAAGGGATGCAGCAGTTAGATATGGATGACATTGCAACAGTAGAAAAAGAATTAATAATTTACAAAAGGTATGTAGAGAGAAAAGGATGACAACAAGTCAAGTGTCTGGGATCAAAGTGTTACAGTTTGAAGAGGTGATAATGGTGGGATTATCAAAGAAAATGAGTAATGAAAATTCACCATTCTTGTATCTTTGTGATACCAGATGCCTTGGCCATTCTAGGTAGTCAAAGTTTTAATAAAGGGATGAATGAATAAAGGCGTTATGCTCCTACCATACTATTTTGCAGGATTTTGTATATAATAATATTATAATTTTATGTAGGTGAACACTTATAATTGAATGGCCTTTTCATTGAATAGTATTTTATATTGGTGGGGGTAGGAATCTGCCTGAATATCCAAGAAGTAAATAGTAATGAGGAGCACTAGTTTCACAGTTTCATCTGGTCTCAATCTAGTTTTCTACTTGGAGTCTCTGCTTCTATTCTACTCCCTTCCATAACCGAGTCATCTTGCATGTCAGTGTCTGTTTATACATCTGTTATAAACCACTTTTCACATCTTTCTTCAAGACCATGTGTTGTTTTCCTATTGCTTACTGAATCGAGTTTTCTCCACTTTTATTCATAAGCTGGCTCATTTTTTTCTTTCCATCTCCCATAAGGATAGCTCTTTGTAACTGACTAACCCTCATGCCTGTTCCATATACAAATGGTTCTTATCCTTGTTTTTGCGTTTTGGGCCATGTTTCTGTTCTAGAATTCACATCTCTAATCTTATTCAAAGTCCATTTCATGTTTATGTCTTCCTCTAGGGGATGGATTAGGAAAGCTGAATTTCTAGAGACTAAATATAACACATACCACATAAATTATCATTTAGTGAATGTTATCTTTTGTTGTTACTTATTGTTTTTCTCTATTATATTTCCTCAAATAGATTGTAAATTCTTTTACCCTAAGTCTATTTCTAGTTGCTAGTAGGTCATCATTTTAAAAGTGAAATTATGTGTTGTATATTTTAAACATTTTATTTGAAAGCTTATATTCTTAGGTTTTCAAATAAAACTACATGATACTTTCTAAGTGCCAGAACTGTTATTGTACATAAGAGACCTAAGTTTCGCTCACTAAGTTTGGCCTCATTCAAAACATAGCAGGATACCTTTTCTTGTCTCTGAAACCTTTATAATTCTAGCTGGTACTTCCCATATCATGCAGTGCAGGCATAGGTAAATTGCATGCTAGGTAAAAGCTGCCATGGTGTTACCCACCACAGGAAGTAGTAGAAAGGGAGTGTTAGTGGAAAGTTAGTGGAGAGCTCAGTAGGAAAAGGAACACATGAAAACAGTATGCTGGTTATTATCAATAGTTAAAATCAACTGGATAGCAAGTGTTCCCATTTAAAATCAATCAATGGATGCCAAAATAGCTTGGTCAGCATGAACCATTGATATTTGCAGATTTTATGAATTCCAACTCTGGTATAGAATTGGGCAGGGAATGATATTGAATAGGCTTCAGGAAATGTCACAACCTTTATTGCATTTATAGACCCTATATCCCTGTTTCTTTGAAATATATCACACTGCCAGGAAAGAAAGATAGTAAATAGCAAAAGAACACAATTTTTAACTCAAAATGCATGTGCAATTCCTCATTATATATGACATTATAGAGTCATGAGTTCCAAGAGTTAAAGGGAGTGTATTTCAATGACTTGCCCACTCCATTATAATTCTGGCAGAAGTTACTGCTTGGGAAGATATAGGCAGAGAATTCATCATCCTATACGGTAGCCTATCCCATTTTTTAATGGCTTTTTTCTTTGTGAATAGAGTAAACTTTAACAAGCTAGAAAATTTCTGGTGCTGCTGTTGTCCTCTTTGGAACTTTGACCTCACCTCCAAATACTCCCAGTTATTCTTGTAAATTTTCAGGGTTTAACATGAATGTGGTCTGAGGACTCTTTTTTGTAGCTACAATGTTAAAGTCAACATTCTCCTTTCTTGCTTTGTCTTGCCATGTTGACATCCTAAGCTAGGGTGGACATGAAATGTAGGAGCCATTCCAGTGGCACTTACAACACTCCAGAGACTGAGCAGAGGGCAACCAGAGTGAAAGATGACAGGAAATACTCATAACCACCTATTTGTTCTATTTACAACACTCCTTTGTAATTGTTGGTTTATTGCAAGGCTTTTCACATTAAGGTATAAGATGCTTGAGAGCAAAAATCATGATTTATTTGATTTGGATTGCAAATATTTGTTGAATGAATGAGCAGATTTAAGTATCCATCCACAGCCAAAATTATGCAATATTCACTTTTATTTGGGTGAGTTCTTTTGTTGGAGAAAGCTGCCTCATCAAATATATAAGTGGACATCTTACAGTCTAGCTTTTTATGGACATATACAACTTAAATTTAGGGTGAAGGCTATTTAGGCGTAAGGTGGAATACACATTAGATTTATAAGTTAGTTTTGGTGTGAAATGAAACTATCTCCCATGGGCCTAGTTCAGCCTAGTGGAACTAAACAAAATAAAACTTCTCCCCTTGCAGGGAAAGGAGAGTGGTGTTAAGGCTTCAAATATACAGCTTCATGAACATTTTCAAGTTAAATTTTAAAAAGACTTGGAAAAAATAGCTGTCAATAACTCCATTACTTGGAGAGAAAAAAAGTAAAGATGCTATGAGCCGTTACTTTTTTAGCTTTTATAAAGTACAGAGTTGTTTTCATGCTGGGAGCAGGAAGCTAGGAGCAAAATCATGAGAAGCAGAGACCTTGGAGAGGGAGATGTCAAGAAGATGTGAAGCATTCATTTATGCATTAGCTGCAGAATATTTATTGACTAAGGGCAAGGCACTGTGACAGATGCTGACAGCAGTAAACTAGATGGACAAATGCTCCTGACCCTAAGAAGATGTGGTCTAGTAGAGGGCTGGCAAAAAGTTACAATTAGTCAAATTATCAATGATAATTGTGATAAGTACAGAAGTTATCATACGCTAACCTAACAATTTCAACCCAAATAATCATTGGGACTGGAGGGCTTGGGGTATAGGAGAGGCATCATGTCAAGAAACATTTTAGATCAATAGAAAATGGAATTCAAGAAGGTATTAAGGAACACTGTAATAGTCTTTACTACATTTCTTACCATTTGAGGCTAAATTAACTTTTTTAAATCTTCAGCTATATGGTTAAGATACTTTGTATATTCATTGCATTTTAACATCATTCTGTGAAAAAGGTGAAATTATTGTCATTCACAGGGATAAAGTGATTAAAATATTTGTAGGTGAGTGTGGATGATGGGCACAAGTTACTTAAACATGATAATAGTAGTGCCTCCCTGATAGTAATTTGCCATTTATACAACGCTTTTAGGAGAAATTTCAGACACCAGCCCATAGTCATACAGCTAAATGGCAGTCAGAAATCAAACTCAACTCTGCACTGTTTGGTGATTTCTTTGTGTTGGGTTTCTATTTTTCTTGTATTTCATTGAGCTTCCTTACAATCCATATTTGGCATCCTTCATCTGTCATTTTAATCTTTTGAGTTTGGTTGATATCCATTGGTAAGGAGTTTCTGTTTTCTTTTGGCTATGTCCTTTCACTCTGATATTTCATGTTTCCAGAGTTCCTTCACTGATTCCTTCTCATCTGAACTCTCAGTTAAGACCTGGGGGTGCTAGGCCTAGCTTATGGGCCTGTCTGTGGGTCTTGAACAATCAATCCCTGAGCATACCAGGAAGAGGACTGCTGGTCCTGAGTTGCCTATGGGGTGTTCTAGCAGGTTTAGTGTACCTCGAAGGTCACCCCTGACCTGCCATCTTTACCTCTTCCTAACAGTGTGTAGTGAGATAAGTCCCCCAGCTTACTCTCGGTGATGGTGAGTGTGAATCAGCCACACCCTCTTTGCTTGAGTTGGAAGATGCTATGATGAGCCATATCATTGTTCTCCCTGCCACTGGTTGATGTTTGTGTGATAAAGCCAGCTGCAGAGATGTTCTTTTGTGTCCGTGGTAGACTCTGGTCACCCAGATGTAGTGCAACACTGTTGTGTCTGCTTCACTTTCCTTTTAAAAAGTATTTTTTGTTAAGTCACATTGTCCTAGATTTCAATTATTATTATTGTTGTTGTAATTTGGAAACTCAGAAACATTAAATCACTAGTGTAAACCTTTCATCTTAAAGATGAAATTGGAATTCAGAGAGATAATGTGACTTGCTCAGAATCTTACTGAGATTAGAACCAAGTTGTCAAAATTTGAGGGAAGTACTGTAGATTATATGATTATTACATATATTCAAGCAAATGATTTATATCCTAGTGAAAAGGCAATATTTTTTTCTGGAAACTTTATTATTAGAGGCCTTTAGGAAAAGGTTTGGAAAGAGCTTTACGTATGAACATGATACCACCTAGTGAGCATCTGCAACACTTAATGAAAAATCCCCCATACTCAGGGATTAAAGGCTCTGATTTATTTACCTAAAGTTTTTCATCATATGTAGATGTATAGACTTATCATGTATAGACTTATAGGTTATTTTCAGTAGCAAAAATGTTTCATTTACAAATATGGAATTTTATGTGAAAAAGTAGGTTTTATTTATGGATTTATTTTTTGCATATCATAAAATATATCTGTTGAATTGAATTTTTAAGATCTATTATTATAATGTTCATTTGTTGTGAGTGAATTTTTTAAAATTGTATTTGACATTGTACCTAGTTAAGTACTTGTTTTCAGCTTTTAGCATAATAAGCAATATGTGCTATCATAGCTTCAATTTTCCTGCCAAGTAGAGAGTGACAGCTGTGTGGCAATATGTAATACATATTTTCATCTACAGATAAATTGGAAGGAAGGAAAAACAGCTTCTGGGTGGGCAGGTCACCATCATTTAAATGAATCGTTAAAATTATATTTTTCCCTAGAAACAAAAATGTAATTGCTTTTCTGGTTAGATGCACACTGAAAGGCTTTATTTATATTATCGTAACATATTTTCTCTCAACTTACAACTTCCCAAAGATTCTTTGGATTTTTTTTTCATTTTTCTTACTCTTCTCCATTCAAGCAATGTGCACTTATTTCTTAGTAGAGCTTCATGATATTTGCGTAAATTTATCCCTGAAGGACATTGTTCAGTACATAACATGGTACAAGAGACCTTGATCTTCCACATTCGTCTTATTGGCAATGAGGGAATCGAAGCTCTACATAGACTGACACTTAAGGAAAGTTCTCATGCTCACGTTGATTGAGGAGAGGTTACAGCTCCAGGCTTGGCATTTAAATGTGCTGTAGTTTTACTCAATTTCAAAGGGAAATAAATATCATTTATCTATTACTTTTTTCATTTTATAATTTTATATTTTACTGCTAATTGGAATACATTTGCCCATCTCCAAGATGCTATAAGAGTGCCTTAAATATATTTCCAAATTATGTTTCAATGTTGCTGCATAAAACTTAAAACTCTCTCACCAATAATTTATCCAAAAATATATGGCTTATAAAGATATGGTATTCATTTGATGATTTGCATGAATAGCAAACAAAGAGAAAATTTTAATCTCTAGCTTTTCCTGCTTTCAATTTGCTTGCATATAAGTGATAATTTGGTATTTTATGTGCTGGCATGTCTTTATTCTGAAACTTCCAAAAGGTTATCATGGGTAATAATATAGGAAATCTGTCACTTACTAAAACAGCACAACTATTCATGAGTTCTTTGATACTCTGAGTAAATTTAATTCCACTTTGGACTTCAATGACATCATTTACAATTAAAAGAGTATTAGAGAAATTAGTTTATTATCTCTGGGTGATCATTACTATAGTATTTATGTCTATCAAACTAATCACAGATTTGAGAACATTAGAGGGGGAGCTAAGTACTATTTTTTCAGAGTTTATTTAGGATTTGAGAATTTTATTGGTTCAGAGGTGATAACAGTTTCTGTTGTCCCCTAAGTGCATGAGCAAGTTAACTTTATATGTGAAGTTTAATCAGCATAGTCTAAATTTCTGGCTGCAGCAATATACTTTGAGTGTTTTTGTTCTATCCTAATATGATGACTTAATAAACATTTTGGGCCATCTTTTCCTCAAGTAATATTTCATAGGTCTTTGTTTAGAAGATTCAGATATGGATCTGTGTCTCTTTTGTATGTGCTTCTTAATGTATGCCCCTTTAAGATTTTTTCCCCCTTTTGAACCTTGCACCAAAGGGCTAACATCACTGTCTCACCTAAATCATTACCCTTACCAGTAACAATAGAACAAACAGTCTCTAAATTTTCTTAATAACCCAGCATGGGAATCCTTGTTTTCCTCTCTATCAAGTTATATCTGTGAACCTAAGAAAGCAACACCCAAGTGGTTTTATCTAGCTTACTACTGTCCATTCTTGACCTACTTTTATTTATTGGTTACCACAACAGCTATCAATTGGACTCTCCACTGCTTCTGTTTCCCTCAGGTTCAGCCATGTCCTATAGATAATATTTGTCCATGATGGTCATATTTCAAAGTCATTCCCTTCTGAAAATTACCTGTATGACCATTGTTTTGATTTTGAGTTAGGTCAGATTCCCTGGGAAATAGATCCTGAAGCACACTTTGCATTCAAACCACTTACTGGGGATTCCTCTGGTGAACAGCATCTGTGAGGGAGTGAGGGCCACGCACCTGGGCAGAGTGAGAAGTTGAATTGAGATGCAGTTGCAAAAAGGCTTCACCCAATCCCACAGATTGCTGTGAAGCTAAAATGGCCATTCAAACATGTCCTGATTGAATCAAGGGGATCCACCTGGTACCCCTCATTGACAAGTTATGGATGTGAGCTACAGGCTCCTCTGGTGGAACAGCCCCCTCTCTGGTCAAGAGCAAGTCTAGGGAGAAATACCAAACTGCGCTTTATCAGCAGCCAATACTTTTGCAGCTGAGGTAATGAAGGCCTTTGCCTCCAAAGGGGATCTGTGTGGCATACCAAAGAGTCCTCAAAAACATGTCTTCCTTGCTTTTTTTTTTTCTTTTTCCTCCTGGAAGTAATCTTTCTCTCTCTCTCTCTTTCTCTATCTCTGCATTTCTCTGTCTTCCCTCCTCGCAGAGGATATGTTAATTGTATTTCTTACTGTCATGCACACAGAAAGTTAACTCTTTTTAAAAATTCCTAGTAGAAAGAATGTCCTATAGACTTTTTCCTTATAATTCAGCTATAAATAAAAGAAAAACAAAAATAATATACATAGAGTCATGAGAGATATAATGAGGAATTTAACCACTATTTAATCTACCCATTAATTCTGAACATTGTCTGCACTGGGATAGTGCAGAAATATTACCATCTTTGCTTGGGTTATCTTGGGACAGATGGCCAGCTCCTGATCACCAGAGGAGGTGATTACTACCTCTATCCTAGCATCTGCTGCTATTATGCTATTCATTCAGAATATGAATGTAAAAATTGGATGTAGCAAAAGTAGAAGCAAAAGAGGAACTTCTTGATGAGCAAGGCCTTTTCCTCTCCATGCCTCCAATCAGACCCCTTTTAGAAGAGCTTGCAACGTCAAATACTTCTAATAATGACTAAACTTCATTTATACAAAAATAAATCTGAAAATGTTGAGGCAAATCTTCTAGTAATGACACATGATGATTTTATAATTTGGAATAGACAATTTCTTATATTTAAAGATTTTTAATTTCACTAGCCTATATGACTGAGTTGACTATAGTGTTAGAGTTACTTGATTAAAATTTATAACATTAGAGCTACTTGATTAATGTCTGTTTTCATTGTTACAACACCACAAAATCATATCACATAGAAGAGCATCTGCTTAGCTCGTCATTAGTGAGTGCTCTTATATCATTTCACAAATTCAGAATTTTATTTTGCTGCTCTAGGTTTGCTATAAATTTATTTCCAATTAATTATTGGAAATAATTATCCAATTATCCAATTTATTTCCAATTAATCTCTTCCTTCAGTAAATATAAATAAATAATAATCATTAGGATCCTATTGCTTCCCCTCTAAGATATATATAACATTCTTATTTAGAACTCCCTTAGCTTATCATAATTTCCTACATTGATTAAGGCAATATTAAAAGCAAAAATGTCTTTCTTAGCTGTGAGTTCATTCATTCATTCAGAAACATTTTGGAGCTGCCGTTGTGTACATGAGGGATATAAAGATTAATAAGTTGCATTTTTTTTCTGTCAAAATTCTCACAAGCATAGTGGCAGATATATAAGCTAGTCTAATACAATTGGATAAATGTTCTCTGGTACTGTGAACAGTGCAATCAGAAACAGTGAAAACAGAACTAATTACTACTTTTATGATTTCAAAATATTATAGGGGTACAAATGTTTTTGGTTACATTTATCAATTTTATTATGCTTGAGTCAGGATTATAAGTGCGCCCATCATCTGTATAGTGCTCATTGTACTTGTTAGGTAGGTTTTTGCCCATCCCCTCCTTCCCCATATCCCTTCTCCCTGCTTGATTTCCAGTAAGTTTTACTTCTCTCTGTGCACATGTGTGCTAACACAAGTGCCCATCAATTCATGAGTGGATTATCAGACTAATTCTTAACAGAGGATTTACTGGAAAATGAAGTTAATGAAAGAGTCATATTTGAGTTTATGAGCCTGATTTCTGATCATCACTGTGAGCCTGCATGAAAAAGACTTCCAATATAGCTGGGAAATAGGCTATATGGTGTGTAGCAGAATTTGATAAGGACAAAAATTGAAGTCAGACATTGAGGGCCTTAAAATAATTTTTCCCTGTATTTAATGTATAGATATTTAAGAATTTTCATTTGTTTTGTTTTTGTTTTTGAGAAAGTGACTTAAACCTCTTTATTTCAGAAAGGAAGTTTTGGTTATATTATAGAGAACAGACTATCAATGGGAGACTAAACAGGAGGCAATATAAATAATCCAAGGATGAAAGTGTTAAACTCAGAATGAAGGCAAGAGAAACTATGAAAGATAATTATAATGAGGTGAATGGAAAAAACATAGGAGAGGAGAAGTGGAGAATTATTGGAGTGAATGGTGATGGAGTAACTACTATAAACTATGCAGGAGAAGGACCTGAGAATGGCAGGAAATATTAATGCACTTTAAAAATGTTGTCACCTTCAACATGACTTTGACATACTAGATATGTTTGTTCTATATAAAGTTGAAAATTTGCAGCTGTAACTCAGCATCATAAGTATCAAGGCTTCGGCTGCAATCATTGAATTTGATGAGAATGCCCAGAGAGGGAGGAAAGAAGAGAATAGAAGAGTTGAAGATTCATTATATCATATTCTTCCTGGGTGCATGTCCCTTTAAATATCTGCAGTCATTGTGTACTTTCATTTAACATTATGCCCAAAGTAATTTTTTTCCATATTGTTAAAGAATAAAAGGCATTTTACGATGCTGAAGTTAAGTATATTTGGGGAGCACAAATAACATATTTGGTAAGTTATTGAAACATACTGATGTCTTGCAAAAGGTACTTTTGAACAGAATCACCATTCTGTTGTCTGACTGCCTAAAAGCAAATCATAGTACTTATGGTCTAGTTTCAAAGATGATAATTATATAAAGAGTTTTTTAGTTTGGGCCAAAAAGCAAAAACAAGATGAATCAGCATTAGAACTTTTCTTCCTCATTTCCTCTAATATTTCAGAAGGATTTTTCTACAGCAAGAGCATATAGTGACAAAGGAGGAAAAAATCTAGGAAGCAGATTATTTGCATGTATCCACTTTAAAATGCTGACTAATACTAAATATTTCATTTCAATTAGAGAATCATGCTCTTATTTTACTCCCTATAGCTTTCACAAATTTAAAAAATGTGTATTTGTGTAATACACAATATGTTTTGATATATATATACACATTATGAAATGATTACCACAATCAAGATAATTAACATATCTGTCACCTCACATAGTTATATTTGTGTGTGTGTGGTAAGCACAGTTGAGATCTCTCTTAGCAATTTTCAAGTATACAACACAGTGTTATCAGCTATCGTCACCATGTTTTACAGTAGATCTCCACAACTCATTCATGCTAACTGAAAATGTGTACCCTTTGTCTAACATCCCCCCATTCTTCCTCTGGCCTTATGCCACTGGCAATCACCATTCTACTCTCTGCTTCTATGAATTTGACTTTTTTGATATTACACATATAAGTGTGCAGATTTTGTCTTTCTGTGCCTGGCTTATTTTATTTAGCATAATGTTCTCCGGGTTCATTCATGTTATTGCCAATGACAAGATTCCCTTTCTTTTTTGCAGGCTGAATGGTACTCCATTGTGTATATTTGTCACATGTGCTTCATACATTCATCAGTTGATGAACACTTAGGTTGATTCCACATCTTGACTATGGTGAATAGTGCTACAATGAACGTGGGACTGCAGATACCTATTCAACATAGAGATTTCATTTCCTCTGGATATATTTAGAAGTGGGATTATTGGATCATATGGTAGCTTTATTTTTAATTTTTTGAAGAATCTTCATATTGTCTTCCATAATGGCTGTACAAATTTACATTCCTTCCAACAATGTACAAGAATTCCCTTTTCTCTACATCCTTGCCAACATTAACCTTTTGCCTTTTTGTTAATAGTCATTCTAACAGGTGTGAAGTCATATCGCTGTGATTTTAATTGTGTTTTCCTGATGAGTAGTGGTATTGAGATTAGGATCTAGTTCCATTCTTCTGCATGGAGATATCCAGTTTTCCCAGTACCATGTATTGAAAACACTGTCTTTTCTCCATTTTGTGTTCTTGGATCCTCTGCAAAGATCAGTTGACCATAAATGAATGGATTTATTTCTGGCCTCTCTGTTCAGTTCCATTGGTCTATAGGTAGGTTTTTATGCCAGTCCAATGCTGTTTTGATTACTTTAGCTTTGAATCAAGGTTGTGAGCATGAATATGTTTGTTTGCAACTGACTATACATCTAAATCTCACAAGATTTCTTACAGTAGAAATTAATTTGGCCATAGAAAGAAACCAAGTATTAGATGTATGGTACAGAATAATTATTCTTATAAAGTAAATCAAAATGTATTCCTTACATGTGGTAGTTACATTGTATAAAAAGAACTGTGTATTATTTATTATTATACTCAAATCCTTTAGTGTTTGACATAGAAGTACAATGAATATCTTTTTAAAAATTTCCATTGAAACGAGAATTACATTTTTTAAACTTCATTTTGATCTTCAAATACTATATGAAGTAATTAGGCTACTAACAGCTCAAATCCATTAATTTGAATAAAATAATCAAATGACTATACCAAATTAAGAATTAATTTTAATTTACTGTGACCAGAGCAATTTTATACACAAAGGATTATTTCAAAGTCTTCTGGTTCTTTGGAACCTATTTCAGAGTACCTGTCAGCTTCTAATTCAGAATACTGTATGTATACTCAGTGTGTTTGTCACTAAGATATGCACTGGAACATCGTTTGCCTTCTCTCATACTTATGCTCTCCGGTTCAGTTCTGAAACCCTTTCAATCATAAATATTCTAGAATAAGAATTTCTTTTCATTGAAAAATACCTTAAAAGCTACCTGGTCCAATCAACTGCCTAATATGTACAGTACATTTTGGCAAATGTTCATTTACCCTATGCTTAAACCTTCCAGACACTGTTAATTCCCTATCTTTTGAAGTATCTTAATATAAAGATTTTATATAACATAAATCTTCTTTTGCCTAGTCTTAACACATTAGTTCCTTTCTTTGGAAAGTGGTTTCCAATTTCCTCATCATATATTCATTTCAGTTTGAGTACCTGCTAGGCTCCTTCTGTATAGTGTAAAACCCATATGTTTTAGAATCATACAAATGTGACTTAAAGTCTTGTTGCCAGGCATTGAGACCCATGATTTTGGGAAAATTGCTTAACTTCCCTAACATTCAATTTGCTCATCTGTAAAATGGTCCTAGCAACAAATATAGAGGTTGTTAAAATTAAATTAAAAGGTGTCTAAATTATTCCATACAATACCCTAGAAGTTTAATACATTTTCATTTCTTTCTTTGACTTCCCACGTTTACTAGCAGATTGATCTTCAAAACTATCTCCTCAGTTACTATAGATGTTACTAAGTAATACAAAGCTCATTGGCAATCTCACTGTGCTATTTATTCACAAGGCCTTAGCAAGAAAAAATTAAGTCATTTTTATAATAGAAATCCTAGGCCTCCTATCAATGCCATACATTCATTTGTCCCCAGTTTGTTAACCCATCCTTTGGAAATTCATTCATTCACCCAAATTTGTCTTCTGCCCAATTTGATAATCACTCCCCCTGAATCTGTGATAAAACACTGAAGTAGGAGGGAAACAGACCCAAGCCAGGATATTAGGAAACTATGCACTAACCTATTACCATGCACCTTTCATTCATATGTCCACATCCAGTCCATCTTACTTTACTAGGATCTAACAGACATTTCTGTAGCTACATGTTGCCTACAAAGGTATCACGGGGGAAAACTGAACAAATGCCATGCTGAAATACATAGAGTGATTCTACCTGTTCATGCCTCTGGGTGCAGGTCAGTCAGGGTCATCAACTAGTGGGACAGGTGGCAGTGATATCATGAAGACCAGAAGCAATAAAAAAAAGCTGATCCCAGACCGAAGTTTTAAAAGATGAAGTATCAAAAGTCAAAGCCATAAAAAAGACATCTGCACTCAAATGTTTGAGCAGAGATCTTGACAACAGTTAACTTTATCTGAAACAAGGCAGAGGTGGAGCAGGCAGAGCAAATAGCGTGTGCAGAAGCCTTCCCATGAGGGACACATGAGCAGGCAAA
>CAUYPO010048032.1:0-11518 GCA_963574435.1 Cheirogaleus major
AATATATATAGAAAAAGTTAGCCGGGCATGGTGGCGCATGCCTATAGTCCCAGCTACTCGGGAGGCTGAGGCAGGAGGATCGCTTGAGCCCAGGAGTTTGAGGTTGCTGTGAGCTAGGCTGACGCCACGGCACTCTAGCCCGGGCAACAGAGTGAGACTCTGACTCAAAAAAAAAAAAAAAAAAGAAATTACAATTTTATTTTATTTCACTCTTTTCCAAACAGAGTCTTGTTCTGTTGCCCCAGCTAGAGTGCAGTGATGTCATCATAGCTCACAGCAACCTCAAACTGCTGAGCTCAAGCAATCCTCCTGCCTCAGCCTCCTGAGTAGCCAGCATATACCACAGCTCCTGGCTAATTTTTCTATTTTTGGTAGAGACAGAGTCTCTCTTGCTCAGGCTGGTCTCAAATTCCTGAGCTCAATTCCTGATCCTCCCACCCCAGCCTCCCAGAGTGTTAGGATTACAGACGTGAGCTACTGCACCTGGCCCAGTTGCAACTTTATATAAAAGAGAGTAGACTGCAAGTCCAGTAAATGATAGCATCTACTCCTAGTTATTGTGGAAATAAAATCACCCTCCCTTGAATAAAACTTCCAGACATAAAGTGTTAGGGTGGAAAGGTTAGTAGGTGCTCACGGAGTGGGTGGAGAAAGATTTCTCACACAGAGGTTAAGAAATGTTAAAGTAAAAAAAAAAGTTTATTTTATCCTCTCATAAAGGTAGAGAGAATGAGAGAGTGAAAAACAGAGAGTGGGTGGTGGTGGTGGAAGAGAGGAGAGAGACGGGGTAGCATCTCAAAGAGAAGGGAGATGCCAGCAGCTAGGCCAAGTGGCTTGATAAATTTAAAAGGGATGGAGAGAAAAAAAAAAATAGCCATGGCTGTCAGTTGATAACAAAAGCGGCAGCAGGTAGATATCAAAAACTGCAAGGATGTCAAAGTCCAAGACTTGGTTTCCTGCCTTCCTTGGAGAAGAGATTATCACAGGAGATGTGACCTTCTTGGAGATATGGTTGAGGCTGTAGTTCCTTCTCCTGCTGTTTACTCAGGAACTCTGTAAAAGCAGATTCTCAAAAAACCAATTTTGAAAGAGAGAGAGATTTACATCTCTTTTCCGTTCATGTTCATTCAGTTCTTTTCAGAAGTTGTGCAAAACAGAACTCTGCGGCCAGGCACAGTGGCTCACACCTCTAATCCTAGCACTCTGGGAGGCTGAGGCCGGGGGCGATCACTCAAGGTCAGGAGTTCAAAACCAGCCTGAGCAAGAGCGAGACCCCGTCTCTACTAAAAATAGAAAGAAATTAATTGGCCAACTAAAAACATATATAGAAAAAATTAGCTGGGCATGGTGACACATGCCTGTAGTCCCAGCTACTCCGGAGGCTGAGGCAGGAAGATCGCTTGAGCCCAGGAGTTTGAGGTTGCTGTGAGCTAGGCTGACACCACGGCACTCTAGCCCGGGCAACACAGTGAGACTCTGTCTCAAAAAAAAAAAAAAAAAAGACCCAGAACTCTGCAGGGTACCTGTTAGTGAGAGAGCTCATAGGATTGATCTTTAACCAATACTGGGGAAATTGTGGGATTAGGGATTTTCCTATGTGAGATTAGGTATTTTCCTGTTGGTTTTGCAAGGCTGCCCTTTCAGAAAAGATGTGAGGGAAGAATACATAAGAAAATTTGGAGGAAAGAAAGGCATTCCAGGCAGAGGGAACACCCAGTGCAAAGGCCCTGTAGGAATGATTTTGGCATATTCAAAGAGCAGCAGGAAGCTAGGCTGCCTGGAGCTAAGTGAAGAGGAGGAGAAGGTGCGAGATAAGATCACAAAAGGAACGAGTGTCCCATCGTGAGGCTTTGTGGGCCAGATGTGGCCAACAGTGGCTGAGCATTCACTCAGTTCCTTGCCCTTGGACACACGACTGAACTACATTTCCCAGGAGCCCTTGCTGCTAGGTAAGATCACGTGAAAGGGTTCCAACCAATGGAACAGTAGTAAAAGTACTATGGCGGCGAGAGAAGGCGTGGCATCTTGGCTGATTGTTTCTTGTCTGGAGCTTCCAGAATTCAAATCCCCTCCAGGTGCACCTGGGCTGCTTGCACTTTCCTCCCCCGTACCTCAGTCCCCTCAATCCTCTCGTAAAATGTGGCCGATCATCCCTCTCTTACGAGGTTAGACGATTAAATAAAACGGTAGTGGACATCCTAAGGCCACGGGAAGGACTGTTGGGCGATTCTGGAGACGCAGAATAGGGTCGGGCCAGAGCCCTCCCTCCAGAGTGTCCTGGGCACAAACAGGCGACAAGCTAAGAGCGATCCAAGCCCTATTTGCCGGCTGTGTTCCGGAGGACACCCCCCAGCGAGCTTGGGCAGGGTTGGTCAGGGAGGAAGCATTTGTCCTGCTCCTTTTACCATCGGGTGGGCGAGGGAAAAGGTCGGCATCCCGGAAATCGGGAACCGCTTCAGCAAAAGCCGGGAAGCTGGAAACAGCGTGATGTGTTCCAGGAGTTTGGCTCTAGAAACAGGGGTGGCAGCTGTTGTGGGGGATCTTGGCTGGAAAAATAGGTCCACACCACCGCCGTGTGGCCATTTGGGAATTTGCAGTCACGCCCTCTCAGAAACGACTTGGTCAATACTAGAGGTGAAGAAGTTGGGACCGGGTGATGCAAGCGGCGCGGGTGGAGAGTGAGCTGAGGGCACCGGATTGAGTGCTCTGACTGCTAAAGCACAGGGGGTCGGGTGGCGGGAGTTATTATAAAGACACGGTCGGCAGGGCGCGGTGGCTCACGCCTGTAATCCTAGCACTCTGGGAGGCTGAGGTGGGCGGATTGCTCGAGGTCAGGAGTTTGAAACCAGCCTGAGCAAGGGCGAGACCCCGTCTCTACTAAAAATAGAAAGAAATTAATTGGACAACTAAAACATATATAGAAAATATTAGCTGGGCATGGTGGTGCGTGCCTGGCATGGCGTCAGCCTAGCTCACAGCAACCTCAATTTCCTGGGCTCAAGCAATCCTCCTGCCTCAGCCTCCCGAGTAGCTGGAACTACAGGCATCTGCCACCATGCCCGGCTAATTTTCTGTATATATATTTTTAGTTGGTCAATTAATTACTTTCTATTTTTAGTAGAGACGGGGTCTCACTCTTGCTGAGGCTGGTTTCGAACTCCTGACCTCGAGCAATCCGCCCACCTCGGCCTCCCAGAGTGCTAGGATTACAGGAGTGAGCCACCGCGCCCGGGTGGAATTGGGTCTTAATGTTTTGGGTGATGGCTGTCTTATGAACCCTTTCTTCTTTTGTCTGAAAGGAGAATTCATTGGTATGAATTTCCGAAATCCTAGCGGTTTCTGCTAACTTATCCTGGTGTTGGATATGTCACCCCAAACCTCATTCTGTCCTAGACCATCACAACCCTCTGATCAGCCACTGTGTAATTTTTCAAATATCCCCATCTGCTCATTTGAGCATCAAAAGATCCCCAAAAGGGTGGAGTATTGTGCACACTAAACCTGGCTCACGAGAGGAGCTACCAAGTCCCCCTGCTTCTATCTGGCTTCCCGGTTGGGATATCCCCTCCCATTCTTAAGGGTGGCGTACAATAGCACCCCTTGATCCCAGTTTTGCAGCACAGGAAGGACACTGGACAGGCCCAGCCTCACCCGGATGTGACAACAGTCTGACAGATCCATGGCTGGAGAAAGTGGCTTCAATGCTGGCCTCAGCTATGATACTGTGACTGGTGTTCCTGAGGGGTATGTTTTTGTCTGCAATCAGGAAAACCAGCCCTGGGCCTGTAGATGCATTAGGGGAAGGGATCACCAACAGTGTTTACCGGGATACTCAGTTACACTGTCCTCGGCACACAATGAAAGTGTCACCAGACACTGGACAAGCTTCTTCTTCTTTTTTTTTTTTTTTTTTTTTTGATACAGAGCCTCACTCTGTTGCCACGGCTAGAGTGCCGTGGCGTCAGCCTAGCTCACAGCAACCTCAAACTCCTGGGCTCAGGCGATCCTTCTGCCTCAGCCTCCCAAGTAGCTGGGACTACAGCATGCGCCACCATGCCCGGCTAATTTTTTCTATATTTTAGTTGGCCAATTAATTTCTTTCTATTTTTTAGTAGAGATGGGGTCTCACTCTTGCTCAGGCTGGTTTTGAACTCCTGAGCTCAAACGATCCGCCCACCTCAGCCTCCCAGAGTGCTAGGATTACAGGCGTGAGCCACTGCGCCCCGGCCTAAATCAAGGTGTTGATTGAAGTGAACTAAGCATTGTCCAGGGAGAGAACAAAGTAGCAATTAAAGTGAGATTTTAAAAAGTCAAAGATGTATGTTACAATGTCTAGTGTAACCACTAAGAGAACAGTCAGACTTGGGTGGCAGCTTTTCTAAAAGTTATTAATGGCAGGTGGACTTTCATTTGGGTTTGACTTCAATGGGCAAATTAATGAAAGAAAAAGTTTGAACTTTTAACTTGAAATTTCTTTAATGCCTTTCTATTTTAGCACCTGTTAGGTCCAGAGACAAAAGATAAGGGAGGAATGGGTGGAGAGAGAGACAGACTCGAAGCATTCTGTATAGCAAATGTTTATTTTGAGCATCTGGGTGCAGATGGGTGGAGGCCAAAAAGGCATCCAGGAGAGAAAAGGGGACAGCCTTGTGTTTTATAGAGGGTTTTTTCTGGGAGAAGTAAATACTTTTCAAAAAACCAGGAGAGATAAGGAAAGTAAGTTCTCCTTTTGCATTTCATTCCTGCATTTCCCTAAGGGTCTGGCAAAGGCTCAGTGCCTAATACACCCCTAGGAAGGGGAGAGGAGTAGGTTCTATAGGAGGTTTGGATGGAAGTTTGGGGAGGGTAAATTCTTTAAACCTAACAGCACCAAGTTTAAAAATTGTTTTAAAATTTCTTTCAACAAGTTTTTTTTTAGAATTCTGATCCAAATGTGTTCTTATTTAAATTACACCCTCAAAAAGGTCCTATTCTAATATTAAAATAAATTTTTGACACATTCGATTTCAATTCAAACAATCGTGGTTATATTCTGGGGGGGAAATTAGATTTACCACAAAAATCCTATTTGCCTAAGAAATTGACTAAATTAGGTCAAATTACTATGTGCCCAACACTCTGCTTGAAGCTAAACAAAAAGTGTTATACAAAAATGATTAAGACATGGTCCGAAGGATTAGTAGTCCAGAGGGAGAAACATACATCAATGGCCAAGTAAATTATGGAATAAATGCTATAATATTCATTAACCTATTCATTCAATTATTCAAAAATTACCTATTAGCCAACAAATACATTTCAGGCACAATGCTAAGCTTCATACAGCAAACCCCTCAAGGTAACCTATTATCAAGTGGGAGAGATAAACAAACTGAATGTTTCATTCAGAGTGAAAATGAATTGTTATACTGGTGGCTTGGGGAGAGGGGATTGGTAGTTAGAGGGACTTCACCAGGAGGTGACATTAACGCCAGAAAGTAACAGACTTTTGGAAATCTTGAGAGATAGAGATTACAGCACAAATAATTTTAGGATATCAGACCAACTGACTAAGAATTACCTGTTAAAAACTCTAAGGAACACAAACACAGTAATGAGTCCTGGTCGGTGGTCCTTTAAATTGGATTATAATGGTAGCCAAGGTTTTAAGTTGCTGAAGCTCTAAATCAAAGGACAGTCTATACGTTGCAGACTGTGAAGGAAAAAGTTTAAGGAGTAAAATAGAAGTTGTACTTTCTATTAGAGCCCATTCCTCGATATGCAAATTTTTAAGATCAATTATACAGGTTTGCCCCCAGATACAATCAGGTCCTCTGACTCATCTGTGTAGCCCACAGGGCCACTCTTTTGGCAGGTCTTCCTCATGGGTAAGGAGCTAAATCAAGAAACCACCATCACCACACATACCATTTTATATTACAAAAGCAGTGTTGCTTCCCTATCAAGTGTTATTATTACACTATTCTACAGATGAGGACTCTGGGCTTTAGAGGAAACCTGCAGTGTTCTCAGCTGCATATAGTTTTCAGCTGAAACGCAGTCGTTGGCTCTTTGATTACAAATGCCATATACACTCTTTCCAGTAACCCTAGTTCCTCCCAAGAAGCCACCACACTCCATTCACAAGCTCTGGCCAACTCTGCTAACCAATCCTGGCTGCTGGCTGTGAATTCTTTTCAAGGGAGTGTTCCAGACAGGCACTCTCAATCTGACAGAGGGCTGACATGTAAAATGATTTGCCCGCACCCCCCGCCCCACCCACGCAGAAGCAATCCCAATTTCTCTGAATGGACTTGGGTGGGTTCTGGTCTTCATTCTCAGGTTGAGAAAACAACAGATTCTCAGAACACAAGGTCCATGTCATTCAGAAGAAAGATGTCTGGACAGACAGAGAATAAAAGGCAAAGGATGGTCCCCTACCAGACGCAGGAGGGAAGTCCTCCAAAGAGCCACTGGGAGACCAAGGGGTGTGGAGTGGACCAGGAGAATGAGCATGTCCCTTTCTTGTCTTATTTTTTTCTTAACCTTCACTTCCTTGTACCTTTGATGTCTTAAAGAACATTTTAAATCTTTGAATATGAAGAGACAGGCCCAGCCCAGAACCTAGTTTAGGACAGGCAATGGAGACATAAATTGTACATTAAAAAGGTACCAAGTATCTTAGAAAGCTGGAAATCTGGAAAAAAGGGAAAATGTAAAGTGCAAAATGGCTGAATGAATTTTTTAGTGCAACAAACACGGGGCTCTCCGTGTTCTAGTACACTGTATCCATCAGGTCTGTTAGTCCAGCTCTACTATAAAATATACGTTGAAAGACTATTTGAAGTGGTATTTTTTAACTTCCTGTTTAGTTTTAATACATAAAGAATGCTTTCTTCCTGTAGCTGTTTACCAAAGACAGAAGTTAAACACCTAAAATAGAATGTCTTTACAAATCAAAGTGGGACAGTAAATCAGATATAATTTTTTCATACCATTCAAGAACACTGTTGTTACATTGGTGCTTTAGAGTTAAAATTTTCTTTAAAAATGGCAATGCATTCAATACACCCAAAAACAAATTTTAAAATTAAAGATTAAAAATTTACATTTTTCTAGGATTGAAACAAAAAGCTACAAAAGTATAACTTCACAGTTTTTAAAATCATTGTAAAATTAAAATCAAATGTAATGATACACTCCAACCACCTCTCAGATAAAGAAATAATTTTTTTTTTTTTGAGACAGAGACTCACTTTGTTGCCCGGGCTAGAGTGCCATGGCGTCAGCTTAGCTCAGCTCACAGCAATCTCGAACTCCTGGGCTCAATCAATCCTTCTGCCTCAGCCTCCCGAGTAGCTGGGACTACAGGCATGCGCCACCATGCCCAGCTAATTTTTTCTATATATTTTCAGTTGGCCAATTAATTTCTATTTTTAGTAGAGACGGGTATCGCTCAGGCTGGTTTCGAACTCCTGACCTTGAGCTATCCACCTCAGCCTCCCAGAGTGCCAGGATTACAGGCGTAAGCCATCACGCCCGGCCAAGCAATGTTTATAAACATTAAATTATTGAATGTTTTCTCCTTTCCATACATAAAGTTATGCCATAAATATTCATCACTATGGATCTAGGTAACGGAAACATTCTTCAAGGTGGTATCAATATTTGATAGTTACTTTTATTTAAAAGAAAACAGGGCCGGGCGTGGTGACTCACGCCTGTAATCCTAGCACTCTGGGAGGCTGAGGCAGGCGGATCGCTCGAGGTCAGGAGTTCAAAATCAGCCTGATCAAGAGTGAGACCCCATCTCTACTAAAAATAGAAATAAATTAATTGGCCAACTAAAAATATATAGAAAAAATTAGCCGGGCATGGTGGTGCATGCTTGTAGTCTCAGCTACTCGGGAGGCTGAGGGAGAAGGATCGCTTGAGCCCAGGAGATTGAGGTTGCTGTGAGCTAGGCTGACCCCACAGCACTCACTCTAGCCCGGGCAATAAAGTGAGACAATGTCTCAAAGAAAAAAAAAAAAAAGAAAGAAAACAGTATCTAATTACTTCAAAACTTGATGGCTTCTGAAGATCACTGCTCTTAGCTACTCTCAAAGTAATGAAAAGATCAGCAAATTAATTATCTATGACTAATATAAATACAAAAATATCCTTAAGATTCTATGCTTGCTTACACACATTTTGGAAAAATATTAAGATTTTGTTTTGTTCGATACACTGTGAAACAATTAAAAACTAGTAGTAGTCAAAGTTTTAACTACATACACAAGATGCTAAAAAAAAAAGGGATTTAGCATTAGAAAGGTACATGTCCCACTGAGCCACTGCTACCAAGCTGTGGTCTGACAACAGCTTCAGCACCACCGGAAGCTTATCACTAATGTAAAATCACAAAGACCCACCACAGAGGGAAGGAATCAGAAATAAAGGTCAATTAGAGTGACAGCTGACCTCTCAGCAGCAAAACAAAAGTGAAAAGATAGCTTCTATGTTTTAAGAGACAATAACTGTCAACCTACAATTGTATACAAGCAAAATTATCTTTCAAGAATGAGAACCTGGCAGAGCACCATGGCTCAACACCTATCATCCTAGCACTTTGGGAAGAAGGAGGATCGCTTGAGGCCAGGAGTTCAGAACCAGCCTGAGTAAGACTTTGCCTCTACAAAAAACAGAAAAATCAGCCTCCTACTGAGCAGCTGGAACAACGGGCCAGTGTTCCACCATGCCCAGCTAATTTTTCTTATTTTTTGTAGAGACCTGTCTTGCTATGTTGTTGGTTTCAAACTCCTGGCTTCAAGCGATCCTCCCACCTAGACCTCCCAAAGTGTTAAGAGCCACCCGACCACTGACAGCGAAACTTGATCTTTTTAAACCTGAATGTCTGTTGCCTCTTTGGTGAAATTGGACTCACCAATCTTTCTTGATGAAAATCTATTAAGTATTCAAATCATTCTACAATCATAGTGTTCTCTATCGGAAAAGAATACATAAGCCTAAGGATAAGAGTATTCATCTCGAAAACAATTATTTTTCCCCACCGAATATTAATAAATTGACATTCTGAGGCATGGTGGCTCATGCCTGAAAACTAGTATCTGCTGTATCTATTATCCAGGGAGGTATAACACACCCTTATCTGGTGTTCCAGCCATATAAACAATCTGCCATTTTAATCTTCCATAAAAACTGCTTTCACATCATCCCTATTCATAATTCTCCAATGTTCCCCACTGCCTACAGAATAAAATCCAAACTCTTTACCCTAGTATTTAAGTATTTTACAATCTAACATTAAGATTACATAAATACCATGGATCAGCCAATATTTTGCCCTGGAATTAAGGGCCAAGCCATTGAATTTGACAGCTAGAAAGAAACTATTAATCTTAAATGAGTATCTTACCACCCATCATTCCTGACCCATGGTTGCTTTGAGGTCTAAATAAGGACAAATGTGAAAGTCCACTGAAAACTATCAATCACTCTACAAATACAGGATGTCAGTTTTACTATCCTGTAGTCAGACAAAAATCAATAGCTATATAATTTCTCAGGATACAAAGAGAATCCCCTCCTTCTGAAAATTTGATGATTTGAATCTATAAAACAATATATTAACAGGAAAAAAGTATGCAAATTTATTACATGCACTCATGTGCCCGGGAGTCATACAAAATAATGACAACTCAAAGAAACGGCCAGGTGGGCTCAAGTTTCTACACCATCCTGAGGTCACAGAAAGAAAAGGGGCTTGGAGCATGGCAAGAGAGGTTATGGGAGGGAGATGGAAGGGCCTAGCTAGGAAAGGCGGTCTTGTTATGTAGATGAAACCTCTAGGGTAGCAGCTCTCAGAAAGAATAGTTGGTAGTCAGTGGCAAGTTCCTCTGCCAGACCTTCAAAAAGGTGTCAGACTCTCGGTCTCTCTCTCCTAGGAGAGTTAATCTTTTTCAGGTCTGCATGAGTGGGGGAGGGAAGCCAAGAGAAAGCCTGGCTGCTTATTTCCCTAATGTAGATTTTCCCTAAAGATGCAAATCTCCTCCATAAAAGGAAGCTTTCCAGGGCTATTCCCGTCTGCAGTTTCTCTGAAACATCATCTTGAAATATCCAAAGAGGTATATTTTGAGGTGCGATATTATGGTTTTCTTTACTTAGGAACACAAGCAAGTTGGGACTTTCCAAGTGAACTAGTTATCTGAAAGACCGGGTCATAAAGCCAGTGAGACCAGCTACTCTGATCTCTTTCATCCTTTGTAATCTGATATATGGCCAACTGCCCTGTGAAGAGTGTCTGGCACAAAGAGACATTCAGTATGTATTTGCTGAGTGAATGAGTTCCTAAAATACAACTTAACCAATGATTTTTAAAGAGGATATGTTAGGCAAGGCTCACGCCTGTAATCCTAGCACACTCTGGGAGGCCGAGGTGGGAGGATCGCTCAAGGTCAGGAGTTCGAAACCAGCCTGAGCAAGAACGAGACCCCGTCTCTACTATAAATAGAAATTAATTGGCCAACTAAAAATATATAGAGAAAAAATTAGCTGGGCATGGTGGTGCATGCCTGTAGTCCCAGCTACCTGGGAGGCTGAGGCAGAAGGATTGCTAGAGCCCAGGAGTTTGAGGTTGCTGTGAGCTAGGCTGACGCCATGGGCGGGCAACAGAGAGAGATTCTGTCTCAAAAAAAAAAAAAAAAGATATGGTAAAGGGGGACCCATCTGTGGTGTCAATGACAGATGCTTCCATTTACCAGTAACACGTGGTAAAACAATACAAAAAACTGCAAGGGAGAAAGTATGCTTTCGAGCATAGTGAAAAATGCAGGTCCTGATGGTAAAAAATATTCCGTAAGAAATATTTAGGACTTCATCCTAAGGAGTGTAGCAGATATTTTTTATTATCCTACAAACATTCTTCCTCTCTCCTTCTAGTAATATTCTGATTCTTTGGGAATTTACTCATTCCTCCACCTTCAACCTGGTGTTGTGAGTAGTTAATCTCACCTCTAGCTTACACTCCCCTCCTAGTCTACAGTTCAAAGGCAGGAGAATATACCAGACCTAAATTCATCAGTACATTCTAGTCTGTCCCTGGGCCATGTTTGGTTTAGGGAGGAACAGATAACTTAACCTTGTTATATCGGAATGAATCTCAGGACTTAGAGCTTAAGTACTGGCTTGCAACTGCCACAGCCATTTGTATCCAAAAGGAGGGTAAGCTGAATGGGGAAGAGGAGGGGAAAGAGATGTGGCTCAGGCCTTTAAAGGAGGGAGACCAATTATTACACTATTATAATAGCCAAGTGAGAGCTAACTGAGAAAGATGAAGGAGAAGAACAGCACAGAATAAGAAAGTAGAGCAGAAACAGATAGGACATAGAGATGGAATAAAAGGAAGAGATTAAGGTGGCAAGATTAGCCTAGTTTTGTGCTACTCAGGAGGTGGAGGCAGGAGGATTGCTTGAGCCCAGGAGTTTGAGGTTGCTGTGAGCTAGGCTGATGCCATGGCACTCTAGCCTGGGTGACAGAG